>JAANYP010002103.1:0-57265 GCA_020465985.1 Centrapalus pauciflorus | reverse complement strand
TGTGAAGACCATCCCTTACGGGGCAGTCGTCAGAGTCAAGATCCCACATCATGCAACATGATATCAATCATAACTAAGATAGAATAATTATATTGCGAAATTGAAATTACAAGTACAAACATATTAGGATTAAGTTTAATATAGATTACAATTTTTCAAATTAAACTTATAAAGGGCACAAGTCTAATCTAATTCATGTCATCATATAATCAAGATAAATCTACCCAGACCACCACATTATCATCTTCCAATCAATACCAAAAGGGTTTGCTGAGTAGAGTTCTATGAAAACTTCTGTCTTGATCTTGTAAGACCTAAGAACTAGGTCCAGCAGGTGACTTTCCTTTATCTTTTCCTGTAAAAAAATGTAAACAGCAACTGTAAGCAAAGCTTAGTGACAATATAGATTTTCAGATCACATGCATTATCAAGCGGATCATGGGTCTAGCGTGATATATCTTGACTGCCGCTACAGCTACTCATGATTGAGACATAGTAGTCATAGAGTCGGACGATGTTCAAGCCACGCTCACGCTTAAATTGAGGGGATCAGCCACATACTGGGCTAGATACCAGTAAATCAATATTGCGGAACATCGGAGTATCATACCAAGTTCAATTGAACTGGTGAAATAGCATGGTCTAGAACAATAGACCGTCAATGCTAATCATCTTAAGCTGAATAGATATGTCAAAGGATGTGAGCAATAGTGAAAGCATAATAATCAAGGTCATGATAGCAATAATCTCATAGCAATATCTGAAATAAACTGTAATTTCAATGTCATATGAAATGATAAATCAAATAGCTATCATGATCCACAGGGCATCACCGAACCTTGGTGTGCACAGGTCACAATCCAGCTGATCATATATGAATATCAAATTAATCAATCATCAACAATATGTCTCAACCGGAAATCTCGCATGTAAAGCTGAATATCTATAACTCACAGGTTCTGTGGTCTTTATCAAGTAGATTTAAAATCCACCACCTGAGTTATCCCAGGATTTTATCTTTATATATCTTTGTCAATCTGATCTCTGGCTTTTCTTTTCAAATCTGAGACCCACTTTTAATATTTTTAGTCTTTAGATCTTTGTTCAGAATTTAGCTATATCTGTCCAAAATTATATCATATCATATCATTAGCTTTTAGCTTTAAAATCTTTATTTTATCTGATTCTGATAACTGACAACTCATGAATCATTTTTTTTATCAAAATATCAAAATAGAACACCAGGATTCAGACCAACCCGAACCGAAATGGCCGATCCGAAATAAGCACCATCCGAAGTGCTGCATCCGAACTCGGATTATTCGAGTTCGGACCATCACTCATCCGAAGTAGGCATCTTATCCGATTCAAGGTGGGTCCGAAATAGCATTTCATGCGAATTATGGATCCGAAATGGGCTTCATCTGAATTCGGAATTCAACCAAATTCGGATCCCATAACTTAAATTTCCCAGAATTTGTTCTTGGTGTTCATCCTTTATACTTACGGATTTTTCATCAAAAATTACAAAAACTGATTTTAATAACACACAATGTGATTTAATGTTGTATTATCATATTTGGGTTATTTTTATACAATTTTCCATATCAATAACACCATAAATTGATCAAAATTGTCCAAAATCTTTCCTTTTTTGTCAAGAACACAAATTTTCATAAAAATTCAGATTTTGAACTTATTTGATCGATCTAAACTACAATTATTGTTTTTGTAACTTCAATATACCTAAATACATGATTTCTAACAATTTAATCTAACATGCATCATCAATTTCATGTTTTAATTCTTGGATTTTTGGTATTTCATAAAACCAAACCAAACCTTGTAGAATATGGAAATTTAAGTCAAGTATTACCTTTAATTCTTGTAGATTCTTGTCCCTTGATGTTGTTTGTAACCCTTTCTTGAATAAATTCTTCAATTAATGCAAGAATTAAGGAATTCTTGATGTTTCTTTGAGGATGCCGTAAAGTAGAGAGAGAGAAGAGAGAGAGTATGAAATTTTCTTAAGTGTTGTTTAATGGCATTTAAGTCAATAATTTAGTTTATATATATATCATTTTAACAATATGTGAAATTAACCCACTATACTTTTGTATAATACATCTCTTTAATTTTTATCATTTAATAATTTGTAACATTCAACTAATTTATAAAATCAATATAATTTAATAAAATAATTTCATACTTAATTAAATTACAAAACAGATAATGTAATAAAATTTACATTATTGGATCAAATACAGGAATTAAGGTTCAGTTAAAGACTAGGTTGTTACAAACTACCTGCTATGTTCTTGCCCTTATCAGCTTTTCCTAAAAAAGTGTTGTCGTGACAGAGTAAGCAACCACTGCTTAGTGAGTTAATAGAGTTCCATTAGTTACCACACATATATAACATACTATCAGCTCACGTCGGAAAGGCAACACGTTAGAGACAGCAAAAAATTGAGGGATCAGCTCAACCTGTATTCCCATGTGTAAGGTCAAAGCCCTACGGGGAGTATATGGAAACTGGGTAGATAGGAAAGGAATCTGCAGAATTCCCTCCTGTGAAGGGAGATCTCGCATTCAGGCAGAGAGCAGTTAATGTAGTATGCATATGCAAATGTACCAATAAACAAGTAAGCAGCAAGCATGCTAAGTAATTACATAGAATGTAAAAGTGAGCATGCAGTTCAAGGCATATCAGTTGTCCAGTTTCAGCAATGTCAAAAGTAAGGTCCTAACATACCAAAAAGTAATCAAGGAACATGCAGCAGCAGTTGACCAGTTTCAGCAATGACTAGCATAAGTTCCTAACATACAATTAAGTAATCAAGGAACAAACAGTAGCAGTTGTTTCCATACAATGCAGTAACAATCACCAATTAGTACCGAAACATATGCAATTAAGTAATGAAATCTGTCACTCACAGCGGTCCTGAGCAATGCAATGACAAGATAGTGCTTAAGCAAGTTAAGTTGTCTACATTACTCTGTCAGACTGGTCAGTTCCTGCAGGTCATTTCCAATTCTAGCATATCAATGACCATTTCATACACATGATCTATAGAATCCTAATTGTATTATTAGGTTATTATCATGTTTTGTTGCCAAGTCCGTGGTAGTTCCTAATGTCCCAGAGTGAGCCTATTTTAATCATCTGTCCAATAAGTCCATAAGAACTCCTTTAGGTCAGTACCAAGGTATGACTTGAGTTCCTAGCAAATTCCTATGGTTTCTTAGGTTTTACCTAGGTATGGCCTTGTTTCAAGACCAAACATAGGGCAAGCAAGGCAGAAACACGTCACACAGAAGCATAACAAGTCAAAAACTGGTCAAAGGCGTATTTTAGTCCCCCAAGTCAGTAGCCAAAGTCTCAGGTCAAATAGGTTAAGATTTTATGGCGATGGCCTAAACCTTGGCCAATTACCTAGGCCAAATAGGGCATTCTCAGACAACTCTTAACCAAGGCATAATACTTAGGGACAACCCAGGCCAAACATAGGACATTTGGTGTCCTTAGTGCACATGTCAAGTTCCAAGTCATAGTTAGGTCGTTAAGTCATGGTTGTCGTTTTATAGGCTAGTCAAGCCCATTTAGAGTCCGTTCAAGGTCATTTTCAATTACAGCAAGGCTGTGCATGTCATTTCAGTTTCTAAGGGTCCACAACAATAAAACAAGTGTTTCTCCTATTTTGAGTTAAGTTCTTAAGTCAATGGATCAAGTGGTGCATGTTTAGGCCATTAAAGAGCATTAATCGGGCCTATTAGGCCCAATGAGGCCCAACTAGTTGAAACAACTGGTCAATTACATAAATTCAATTTTATAAAGTCAAAATACATCAAATTTATTGTTTTGGTCAAGGTCTGAATCATACCTCATGAACAACTTCATGCCTCATGAACTTATTCTCATAAGTTCATGGCCTCAAGAACTTATGATGGTCCTCACGAACTTAGGAGATAGGCCACGAATTTATGAGGTAGGTCACGAACTTAATTGTGGTTTCACGATTTTGTTCATAATTTCGGCCTCCAAGCATGCATTTCCAGGTCAAAACTCATAAGAACATTAAGGGACATGTCTAAGATCAAATTAGGTATATATCTAATGCATTTTCAATTCATTTAAACGTCCAAAACAGGCCTTATATTTCTGTTTTAAGTCTGAAAACAACACCAGTTCAAGGCTGCGTTTTTTAAGCTAAAACCGAAGAAAAAGAAGGGAAAAACATCAACTAACCTCGGTCCAGATACTAGAACACTTGGGTGGTTAATTGCAGATGATTTCCAAGCAAGAATCGAGTCCTAAACTCGTGCAAAACAGCTTCAAACGAATCAAAATCTGGAATTTCTGATTTTTGCATAAAAACCAAAAATACGAAGAGTTTATGGGCGTTCTTACCTCAAATCCGAACCAAATCCTACATGCAATTGCAGAATCTTGTACGACTCTTCAATATCTTTCCAACGATATATAGAACTCGAGATTTGGCCAAGAAATTTGAGAGAAAACTTAGAGAGAAGATTGGGATTGAGAGAGTCTTCTAGAGAGAGAGGCTCTCAAGAAAAATCAGATTTTTTTTTTTTTTTGCAAGAATGGGGAAGGAAGAGAAATATTTCAGCTCTTTTTCTTCACCTTTTATTAGTCTGAAAATTCAGCCCCCATTTATTAAATTACTGATTTACCCTTAATGAAAGCCATATTTACCCTTGTTGGTCCTATTTTGCATTTTAAATGCAAGAAATAGCAAAGAGGTATTTCTTTTTGCTAGTACTTGTCTTTTTAGACTAAATTAATTATTTTAGTCTATCTTTATTATTCTCAAGTCTTTAATTTTTCAATTAACTAAATTTAATTGTTTAAATTTATATTAACTAATTTAGGCAAGTTTCCTTAATTAATTATAACTTATTATAATTAATTACATACAAGGCATATATTTCACATACTTAAACACAATTAGGCAAAATTACTTAATATCCAAAGTTTGTTGCTATAATTTATATTTTTATAAATTACTGGCTGTTACACTTTGTAATGTCAATTACAGAGTGCACTCCTGACATGGATTAACATAATAAAGTCATTTATGAGTCAAAGCAAAGGTGTAAGTGATATTAAAGCCTGTCGAAGTCTTCAAACTCTATTAAATCCTAATTAAGTCAGTGCAAGCTATTATGAGTATTTCAAAGCCATTGGTGCAAACATTACAGTACTGTGAGTAACAGATTATCATGTTTACATGTGCTTTATGTAATTTAAACATATTTTCCTTTTTATATGATTCTATGACACTCAATAAAGCTTATGTGAGTACATGTGTTCACTGAGGCACAGGCGATGCCCGACTTAGCAAGATTTATCGCGACTGTGTTGTTATACTCATAAGATTTATCGTGACTGTGTTATTCTACTCTATAAATGTACTTTCCAAGTTGACCGTCTCCTGATGGACTTTCATGAGTTTGATGTCATCGTGGGTATGGATTGGATTGGCTTGTTCATCATGATGCCAACATTTTCTTCAAGAAGAAGTTGATTAAGCTTACCACTTTGGATGGCCGAAGCATCTGTATCTACGACGATAAAAAAAGGTGACTTATGTTTGATCTCTGTAGTGAAAGCTAGGAAGCATATAGCAAAGGGTTGCATATCATTCTTGGCTTATGCAATCGATGCTAGATCTAAAAAGAAAGATTTAGCTGATGCGCCAATAGCCTCTGAGTTTTCTGATGTCTTTACTGAAGACATCTCTAGACTCCCACCAAACCATCCGGCGGAGTTCAGATTTGATATGGTGCCAGGCACGACACTAATTGTTCGAGCCCCTAATCGTCTTGCACATGCCGAGATGCAAGAGATGATTAAGTAGTTGCACGAGTTGCTTGACAAAGGGTTGATATGACCAAGTTCATCTCCTTAGGGAGCTCCTGTTCTATTTGTCAAGAAGAAAGACGAGACTCTCTCGATGTCTATTGATTATCAGGACTTGAACAAGGTTACCATTAAGAAAAGATACCCATCACCCAGAATAGATGATCTTTTCGACCAGCTTCAAGGTGTTGGCTACTTCTCAAACATTGATCTTAGAACTGGGTACCATCAACTGAAAGTACAGGAAGAATACGTTTCGAAGACGACTTTCCGTACTAGATACAGACATTATGAGTTTGTTGTGATGCTCTTTGTCCTTACAAACGCACCTGCGGCGTTCATGGATCTCATGAACCGTGTTCGTAGGCTCATGCTCGACAAGTCTATTATCGTCTTCATAGATGATATCCTTATCTATTTTAAAACAGAAGCTGAGTATGATGTGTATCTTAGGGAACTGCTAGAGTTGCTACAAGAAGAGAGGCTCGACACCAAATCCTCTAAATCTAAATATTGGTTACAGTAGGTGCTAACCAAATTTAAATTATTTACATAACTTATCCTTTCTTTATATCTCATGCTCATCGTTAACTTGTCTTTGTATCTTGATACATACAATTTCTAGGACACGTAATCTCTGGTGAAGGAATCTCAGTAGATCCTTCTAATATCAAAGCAATTCAAAGCTGGAAAGCTCCCAAGTCTAAGTACTGAGTTAAGAAGTTTCTTAGGATTGGTGGCTTATTACCGTCGATTCATTAAAGACTTCTCTAAGATAGTTGTACCTATTACCTCTCTGATCCGCAAAAACGTTCCATTTATATGGGAAGAAGCTCAGGAAGTCGCATTCAATAGTTTAAAAAAGAAGCTAACTTAAGCTCCTATTCTGGTCTTACCTGAAGGCAATGAAGACCTTATGGTCTTCAGCGATGCCTCAGCCAAGGGCTTGGGTGTGTGCTGATGCAAAGAAGCAGAGTCATAGTATCTGTATGAGTCTCGTCAACTAAAGGATCATGAGAAGAGTCAACCGACTCATGACCTTGAGCTTGTTGCTATGACTTTTGTGTTGAAAACATGGTCTCACAATCTGTATGGCACCAAAATCCAGTTAAAAAGAGCTCAACATGCGCCAGTGATGCTCCATAGAATTAATAAAAAACTATGACTGTGAAATTCTGTCTCACCATAGCAAGGATAATGTGGTTGCCGGACGCCTTGAGTCGAAAATCTTATTTCGCGAAATGTCTCTACCCTCTGACTTATACGACATTTTCATCTGTACTTATCGACAAAATCTTGTGCACAAACGGAAGCCCTAAAAGATGAAAACCTCAACTCTGAGGGTATGAAAGGCAAACTCAATTCTTGTATGAAAGCCCTCATGATGGAGGATCACCAAACCATTCCAAAGATGTCATGGAAATACGTGAAGGCCTAATGACAAAATGACAAGCGAAGAAGATCAAAGATTTTTTTACGAGCTTAGTTGTTGATATCCGAGAGTCTGAATGCAAAGACAATGATCAACCGCAAGTGATGAAGCATGTTACTAGACTTGAAGCATTGGATCCTAATATGGAAGCCTAAAAGCCTAAAAGATGCATTTTCTTGAGTCTTTGAAATACTATGGGCTAGTACTAAGCCCAAGTAGTAGAACGGATGCATTTTGAAGTCCATTAGAAGTTTATTTGAGTCCAATAAAGGCCTAGAAATGCCTAATCCGTTTTTTTTGTTTAAAATTTCTAGAATTATCTACCAAGTGATGACAAAATGTCTAGATTCATGGATTAAAGTCCCTTCCTTAATCCATTGAATTTATCTAGTGTCTTTTGAGTTGGTTTTTGAAGCCTATAAATAGATGGCTTCCTATGTACTTTCAAATCAAATCACTTGAGAAATATATATCTTTCTTTTGAGTTTTACTCATCTTTGTGAGCTGTGTTCTTTGTTAGAGAGTTCATAGTTCAAGAACTTATCAAGATTATGAGCACATTCTTGTGGCATTCTCGTATTCCTTTGGTTCTTAGTTCTTATAACTAACGGGTCAAGGACTTGCTCTAGGCGTGTTGGAGTCCCAAGTATCGGGTACTTTGACGCCTATTCTATCCTATACGAAGGTTCCAAGTTATTTTTAACTTGCGGGTCAAAATTCGTATCATTTGGTATGAGAGCTACAAAGGTTCGATTCTTAAGTTTTTTGCATTTTGTTCCTATCATTGTGTTTGTCTATGAGAGCACAAAAAAAAGAAGAGAAAAAAAAGCAGAAAAACGTGCATAAAAAAGCATAAAAAAAGTGCTGCAAAAAAAATTAAAAAAAGGTGCAAAAAAAAAAAGAAATAAAAGAAAAGAAGTTTATATGAATACGTGAGCTTGAAAATCAATAATTTATATTCTATATCATTTTTTTTGTTCCAACTTCTTCTCATTGGTTAGTACTTTGTTTCTCCTCACCTTTCTTGTTTATCTCATCTTCTTTAAAAGTTCTAAACTCGTTGGTATCCAATTAAGTTCTAAAGGATTTTCTTGAACACTTTCAGTTTGTGCTCTAATTTGATTTGTTCTTTTACCGATTGAGCTCCACAAGGAATAGAGAGGTAAAAGGCATTGAGTTGTGAGAACACTTAACGGTAAAAGCTGAATATTTTTTTGTGTGATACACGAGCGTTAAGTGACATCTCTTGAGTGAAACACGTAAGGGAGTGAGAAGAGGAAATACTTTGTTTTCCTATTACTCTTGTTTTTACAGATTAAAAGATGAAAGATAATCAACCCCTTCTTAACCTTCAAGTCCAAGCTCTCATGGCTGAAATGCGACGTTTAATGACGGACGAGTTTATTCAAATGCATGAAAGAATGGACAGATTGGAGGCATGTGGACCTCATGCTCCACCACCATCACAAGCATCTGATGAAAATCATGAAGATGACGCTCGAAGTGATGAATGGGATAGAATATCTGAAAGAAGGAGGCCTAGAAGAAACCATGGTGCTAATAGAGGACTCAACAAGATTAAGATAAGTATTCCACAATTTCAAGGAAAGAGTGATCCAGAAGCGTACTTGGACTGGGAAAAAAGGTAGAGCTCATTATTGAATGTAATAACTATCGTGAGGATCAAAAGGTGAAAGTAGCTCAACAATTGAATTCACATATTACGCTATAGTATGGTGGGATCAATTAGTCACCAACCGAAGAAGAAATGGAGAAAGACCTATTTCTACATGGGTTGAAATGAAGGCGGTTATGCGTAAAAGGTTTGTTCCCTCTCACTATTTTCGAGACTTGTATCGCAAATTACAATCTTTGAATCAGGAAGCAAAGTCTGTGGAGGATTATTACAAAGAGATGGAGATTGCCATGATTAAAGCAAATATTGAAGAAGATAGGGAAGCAACAATGGCAAGATTCTTGAGTGGCTTGAATCAAGATATTTCTAATGTCGTGGAGTTGCAATATTGTTTAGACCTTGAAGAGATGGTTCATACGGCATCAAAGTTGAAAGACAATTGAGGAGAAGAAATAGTTTTTCCAAGGGAAGTACGTCCAACTCTCAATATTCTCATGAGCCAAAAGGGGAGACATCTAAAGGTACCTTTATAGCACCTTTAAAGAACCAAGATGATGCCACAAAAGGTCGGGAAATGGGCAAAGGCAAAGGTATCGTTTCTACGCCTACACGAACTCGTGAAATTAAATGTTTTCGTTGTCTAGGTGTGGGGCACATTGCTTCCCAATGCCCAAACAAAAAAGTTATGATTCTTCATGAAAGTGGTGAAATAGAGTATGAAAATGAAAAGGAGTATGTTTCGGATGATGAAGAGGACTTGGAGCAAACCGAGGCAGATTGCGAAGAGCTCTTGGTTCTTAAGAAAGTTTTAAACATACAAGCCAAGGTGGAAGACACACAACAACGAGAAAATATCTTCCATACACGATGTTTGGTGCAAGGTAAAGTATGTAGCCTCATTATTGATGGTGGGAGTTGCACCAATGTTGTGAGTAATGTGGTAATTAAGAAGTTGAATTTGCAGACATTGAAGCATCCACACCCATATAAGCTTCAATGGTTGAATGAATATGGCAAAGTGAAAGTGACTAAACAGGCCTTGATCACATTTTCCATCTGTAAGTATAAAGACGAAGTGATGTGTGACGTGGTTCCAATGCAAGTAAGTCATATACTTCTTGGTAGACCTTGGCAATTTGATAGGAAAGCTATCTATGATGGCTTTCTTAATCAATATATGCTTAAAGATCATGAAAGGAAAGTAGTTTTGTCTCGCTAACCCCCACAACAAGTGCAGGAGGACCTGATTAAAATGATCACATCAAGGCGAGCTTGAGAGGATGAGAGGGAAAAAAATGAGTGCAAAGAGAAAAAAATGAGCGGTAAAAATAAAGCAAAGAGTGTTGAGGGCGAGAAAAGTGAGACAAATGATGCTGAAAAAAGAGAGTGTGTCAAGAAGTTCTTTGCAAAAACGAGTGAAGTTAAGAGAGCGATTGATGAAAAAAAGAGAGTGACAGTGTTGCTATTCAAGGAAGCTTGTACATATGCTGAAAAACTAACTAACAATCCGCCATGTTTTGTTGTGAATATTTTGCAGGAATACGAAGATGTCTTCCCAAAGGAAGAACCAAGTGGCTTACCACCTTTACGAGGGATTGAGCATCACATTGATTTCATTCCAGGGGCTACTCTACCAAAGCGTCCAGCCTATACAGCTAATCTCGAGGAGACACAAGAAATCCAAAGGCAAGTGGAGGATTTGCTTTCAAGAGGAAGAATTCGAGAATCCATGAGTCCATGTGCTGTACCGGTCATTGTGGTACCCAAGACGTTAGGTGAATGGAGAATGTGTATGGACTGTAGATCCATCAACAAAATAACGGTAAAGTATCGCTACCCTATTCCAAGGTTAGATGATATGTTGGATGAGTTGCATGGTGCTAAGATCTTCTCAAAAATTGATATGAAAAGTGGCTATCATCAACTTCGAATTAATGAAGGTGATGAATGGAAAACAACTTTTAAATCAAAGTTTGATTTGTACGAGTGGTTAGTTATGTCCTTTGGACTAACTAATGCTCCGAGTAAATTGATGAGGTTAATGAATCATGTTTTACGAGAGTACATTGGTAAGTTTGTCGTGGTCTATTTTTGATGATATCCTGATTAATAGCATTAATGTTGAAGTTCACTTGGAACATTTGCATCTTGTTTTGGAAACCTTAAGAAAAGAGTCATTATTTGCTAACATAAAGAAATGCACATTTTGCATGGATAATGTTATTTTTCTTGGTTTTGTTGTAAGTGGCCAGGGAATTGAGGTGGATGACGAGAAGGTCAAGGAAATCAAAGAATGGCCAACTCGAACAACAGTGTCCCAGGTTAGAAGCTTCCATGGGCTTGCAAGTTTCCATCGAAGGTTTGTTCGTGACTTCAGTACATAGCCGCCCCCCTTAATGAACTTGTGAAGAAGGAGGTTAGTTTTCATTGGGGAGGAAAGCAAGAAGCTGCATTCAATTTGCTGAAAGAAAGGTTGAAATCTACTCCTATTCTTGCATTGCCTAATTTCAATAAATTGTTTGAACTTGAGTGTGATGCATCCGGGGTGGGTATTGGGGCTATTTTGGTTCAAGAAGGTAGACCAATTGCATATTTTAGTGAAAAATTAAAGAGGTCTCACTTGAATTATTCCACTTATGAAAAAGAGCTTTATGCATTGGTTAGATCTTTGCAAACATGGCAGCATTACTTAAGGCCTAAGGAATTTGTGGTTCATACGAATCATGAGTCTCTTAAGTACCTTAAGGGGCAAGCTAATTTGAGTAGGAGGCATATCAAGTGGGTTGAATTCATTGAGTCTTTTCCTTATGTGATCAAATGCAAAAAGGGTAAAGAAAACATTGTGGCTGATGCATTGTCTAGACGTCATACTCTTATCACCACTTTGAGTTCTAAGCTTCTTGGGTTTGGATCACTTAAAGAAATGTACAAAGTTGATTCTGATTTTTCTTCCTTATACGCTACTTGTGAACATGCTTCATTTGATAAGTTTTATAGGCATGATGGTTATTTTTTTAAAGAAAACAAGTTATGCATTCCAAAGTGCTCTATACGGGAGCTATTTGTACGTGAGGCTCATGGTGGAGGGTTGATGGGCCATTTTGGTGTCCAAAAGACATTGGATATTTTAAAGGAACATTTCTATTGGCTTAAGATGAGAGAAGATGTTATGAAGATCTGTGAAAGATGTGTGCCATTTAAACAGGCGAAATCAAAATCCCAGCCTCATGGGTTGTATATGCTACTGCCAATTCCTCAGCAACCATGGGTTGACATCTCCATGGACTTTGTGATCGGGTTGCCTAGAACAAAGAATGGTTATGATTCTGTGATTATGGTGGTTGATCGATTCTCTAAGATGGCACACTTCATTGCGTGTAAGAAGACTGATGATGCTTCACATGTTGCAGACTTGTTTTTTAAAGAGATTGTTCGTTTGTATGGTGTGTCGCGAACCATAGTAAGTGATAGGGATGCCAAGTTTCTGAGTCATTTCTGGCGTGTTCTTTAGAGTAAGTTGGGTACCAAACTTTTGTTTTCTACCACAAGTCATCCCCAAACCGATGGGAAAACAGAAGTGTTTAATCGAACCTTGTCCCAATTACTTTGAGTGATTATTCTGAAGAACTTGAGAACTTGGGAGAATTGTTTGCCTTTTGCAGAGTTTGCTTACAACAGGAATGTTCATTCTGCCACTAACTTTTCACCTTTTGAAATTGTTTACGGATTCAATCCATTGAGTCCTCTTGACCTTGTTCCTCTTCCCATCGAAGAACGATCCAGTTTAGATGAGCGGAAGGCAGAATTCGTGAAGCAATTACACGAAAAGGTAAGACTCAATATTGAGAAAAGGACAAGACAATACACAAAGCAAGCGAACAAAGGCAGGAAAAAGATAGTGTTTGAAGCTGGAGATTGGGAATGGCTGCACTTGAGAAAAGATAGATTTCCTACCAAGCGAAGATCCAAATTGCAACCTAGAGGAGATGGACCATTTCAAGTGGTCAAAAGGATCAACGACAATGCTTATAAGCTAGATGTCCTAGGTGAGTATCAAGTTAGTTCAACATTCAATGCTTCCGACTTGTCTCCTTTTGATGTAGGTGATGATTCGTGGACGAATCCTTTTCAAGGGGGAGAGAATGATGGAGGATCATCAAACCATTCCAAAGATGTCATGGAAATACGTGAAGGCCCAATGACAAGAGGACGAGCAAAAAGATCAAAGATTATTTACGAGCTTATATAGTTGTTGACATCCGAGAGTCTGAATGCAAAGACGATGCTCAATCGCAAGTGATGAAGCATGTTACTAGACTTGAAGCATTGGATCCTAATATGGAAGCATAAAAGCCAAAAAGATGCATTTTCTTGAGTCTTTGAAATACTATGGGCTAGTACTAAGCCCAAGTAGTAGAATGTATGTATTTTGAAGTCGATTAGAAGTTTATTTGAGTCCAATAAAGGCCTAGAAATGCCTAATCCATTTTTTTGTTTAGAATTTCTAGAATTATCCACCAAGTGATGACAAAATGTCTAGATTCATGGATCAAAGTCCCTTCTTTAATCAATTGAATTTAATTAGTGTCTTTTCAGTTGGTTTTTGAAGCTTATAAATTGATGGCTTCCTATGTACTTTCAAATCAATTCACTTGAGAAATATATATCTTTCTTTTGAGTTTTACTCATCTTTGTGAGCTTTGTTCTTTTTTGGAGAGTTCATAGTTCAAGAACTTATCAAGATTGTGAGCACATTCTTGTGGCGTTCTCGTATTCCTTTGGTTCTTAGTTCATATAACTAACGGGTTAAGGACTTGCTCTAGGTGTGTTGGAGTCCCAAGTATCGGGTACTTTGACGCCTATTCTATCCTATACGAAGGTTCCAAGTTACATTTAACTTGCGGGTCAACGTTTCGTATCACCTCACGGTCTTAAACTCTTTATGAATCATATCTAGGTTCCTAAGCTTGGAGGCATTTGTCAGAATACTCTCTTGGAAGCTCACTATTCTAATTTTCTCAGTACATCCCGACAGCACTAAGATGTACAATGATCTGAAAGTCGAGTATTGGCGGTGTCACAACCCGCTAAAGTGGAAACAAGGGATGAAACAATTCATGTGATCATAACATAAGAAAATAGTTCATACCACCCAACAAACATACAGAGTTTACAAAATGTTTACAACCGTAGTTGATACAAGAAACAAAATGAATAAAGGCTTTCGCACATCATGCCATCAACGAAATCAGGTAATTACGACTTTCAGAAAAACATAATAAGAAATGGTCAACTATCAAAATAATTTGTGAGTTCACAGGTTTTGTATGCATAAAAATAGATTTAAATGCAAGTTTGTAACGAAATATATCTTGTACAAATCGGTTGTGAAAAACGTTGCACATGGTATATTTGTACTCTAATGCTAACAAGTATGAGCCCACTACCCAAGCCTAAATGATTGCAGATGCTAGAAAGTATGAGCCCACTATCCAAGCCTAAATGATTGCATGTCCATGTGTGGATATTTCACCACAGCACGTAGATATTTCACTACGTAAAACTAAATTGCAATAAGTATGCACTCACATGTGCACCAAATGAGTAGGGTCTCAATCAAATAGCGTATCCGTGATTAAAACGGCTCAAACAACTTGAGTTAAATAGGTAGTGTAAGTGGGACTTATAGAATAAATTATATGTCTCAAAAATTACTCAACATAGCATACATACCAATTGCGCATAAATGTATCATAGTTTGCATTGAAATATTAATAAAGCATATGACAGCTGCATTTGTAAATAGTATCATGTTTTCCCCCGAAACTTAAAGTATTAAAGAGGGAGTCGTGAATACTCACTTTGGTTGTCAGTAAGCTAGTGAGCTTCCGAATGATGAATCGAAGCAAATCGGTATCTAACATCTTCCTATGAAAAAGACAAAAAGGGTTATAAGTGAATTCATGTCTAACCCACTAAATCATATAGCTAGTTTTATTAGAATTTCATACAATACCATTTTTATTGTTCTTAGATCTTTATGCATGCTTGAATACATTATTTATTAACTTGAATTTACATGCATGAGGTTAAAATCTGAATATCTGTAATATATAACTTTATATGTTTGAGTAAATAATTGTTCTTGAAATTATAACATCCAGAAACCAGGAGCGTGTACGTGGAATTTAGTTATTGGATTTGATAATAAGCTTGATGAGTTGGGTGAGTTTAATTGGTCAATTACACGTGATTTGGTACTGTAGATTGCTATTACGTGTAAGTTGTGATAAATTGAGATAATAATTGAATTAATAGTAATTCTGGAATTAAGGTTGTTTTAATGAGTTAAATAACAATCTAAACGCGGATTGTTATTTTTCATAATAATTGAGTAAAGAAGTGTAAAATTAGTGGGTATTGAGTATTATACCCGTTTTAATTGGGTTCGGGACTGGAAACGTATATAAAGTTGAAGCTTTTGAATCTAAACTTCATTTTTACTAAATCCTCAAAGGTGTGTGTGTTATCCAGTTGCAAAGGGTGAGAATTGATCTAGAAGGAAGCCACCAGCAGTACCAATAGCCATTGGATTAACAATTTCATTCCTCTCTTCATCTTCAAGCTCAAATTCAATCAAGAAAAGGTGGACTGAGGTTATTTAATTGTTGTTAAATGAATTACATTGTTGTAGGAAGTAGTTACTATTGTTTGGGGATGGTTTATACCCCCTGTTTACATAGAAATTTAAGGTGGGGATTAAAACCCCATGGCTAACCAAAACAGCGATCTTACCACTCTCTTCGTCGCAGCATCACGATCGCACTCCCCTGTTCGCGACAGCAATCAGGGTGAGTCGATTAAAGCTGGCCGCTAGTAGACGGAACACAACCGAGATGGGGATCGCGGGCCATATGAGCTCGACCGTGCTAAAATGAACTCAGTCGCGATGGGATGAAAAGGGGTCATCGCAAACCGCCACGGCTCCCCGTAATGGTTGATTGCGACCGCGATCGTGGCCGCGCTTGTGGGATTTGACCAATTGACTTATTTTGAGTCCGTAGAATTAGTGATATAGTTGTTATGTGTTTCGTTGCAGTGGTCTCAAACTAATATTATGCACTCACACAAATTACTGTAGGACAAAAGGCTGATTCATGCAAGGAAACGAAGAGAATGTTTGAACTCTTATCAATGTCAATACATGTGCAGCCGCCACTTTCTCTCTGAATACTCAAATTACAAAGGTTGTAAAAGTTGAGAAAGTTGAAAAGTTACAAATCCTAGGTCAAACTTGCTTTTTATACCTAGGTTCCAAGGTTAAGGGGTTTACATTAAGTACCCCTCAACTTTCTATCTATAAATAAAGATTACATACTTAATTAAAAGGCAATTACATTGAAATTACATAGTTACAAATTATTACAAAATAAACCGACACGATTGAAATTATAAATCAATGAATCTCCCCCTTTTCAATCACTGTGGGGAGTTGGACACTCAATCAACTGAAGTTCTGATTCCCAGTCTCACATCAAACCTTCCAATCACATGTCGCATGTGCAATTGTCGTCAATTAGTACAATTGCTTCTCAGATGAGTAACCCTTCCTCTGGACGCATATGGAGTTCGCTCTGTTCTTTCTGTTCATCCTCTCTGAGGCATTCATTCAGCTTTTCTCTGATTAAGCGTAGTGTGCCATCGGAATAATCTTTTCATTTTTAGCATTCAGATACACTACACCATGCTTAGGTTTTAGCAGTACTTTGTAGATAGACTGATGGTTGATCATTGGAAAGCTTTGGTCGGGTGGAGTTAATCCAACTCTTACAAAATTATTCTCGATGGCCATCTGGATGTCCTTCATGAAGAAAACTCTTAATCGAGCTTCGAGGAAAGGCTTGCAATGGTCATCAAATGACATCTTTGAGAGATATGACTTTAGGCCCTTGGTGTGGCCTCGGTCTACTTCAGCCTGGTTGCTGTGTAGTAATTGATAAACTTGTTGGTGATGAGTGTCAACCAAATCTTGTTTCTCCAGAAGAGGTAGTTCAGGCACGTTTCCTTTTGAGAACCAGTACACCCAGCTGCCTTTTGATTCTTGATATGTGGATTTTAGCTCAAATTCACTGGTTTGGAAACAGTCCACTACCGTTGTGGTTTGTAATTGTGTGTGAGTGGGTTCTTTGACTTTAGGGAGTGGACGGATTGGTAATCGTATTTTTAGGGAAATGGGTTTAGGGATCGGTTGGGATCGGCTGGGGGTTGTTTGTCCTCCCTCGACTCTCGGACTCACATCCTCGACCCTCGTTGGGTCATAGACGGTCTGTTCAGAATCAGCCATCTCCGCCCTTGCTTACGCTTCTTCCTCCCTAACAACACTCAACTCCCACTCACCAAACCTCTGAATGTTTTCATTTTCTGCCTCTGCTCCCTCATCCTCACTCACACTCATCTCACGAGCAGAAGTGGTTGGCTCGGTCAGTTCTAACCAAACCTCTTCTGGATAGTCGCTTATAAGATAAAAACATACCATTTCAATGGACTAATGGGCGTACTGGACCAAGGACAAGGGAATGTCCATGACCGGTACCCTGGGAAGCTCCCTCAGAAGTTTGAATCGCGCGAGGGCCACTATTTTGTACACGTCGGCTTCTGGTTGTTCGTGTATATCTTCGTCATGATCCATGGCATATTGAATGAAGAGCTGGAGGAAGCGCTGAAATGGAATAAACTTCTGCTCCTTCTTGGTCCCTTTGTCTTTTACTGCCCTTTTGAGTTTGTCTAAAATGAACTGGGTGCAGTCGTGGCGGTCTACGGAGAAGGTTGCAAACATAGTAAGGACATGGATGATGGTAGAGTGTTAATTTGTCCCAAATGATAATCTTGCACTCACACCAATAAACAATAATAAAATGATTCACACAAAGAGAATAAACACTCAATCTTGCATGAACACTGTCAAAGAGAAAAGGGAATATGGCGGTCGCTTTTTTCAATTGCAAAATGAATAATGACAAAGTTGTGGATAACCCTAGGAGGTTTCCCTTAAATATTAAAAACAAGTTTGAAGGGTTTACAAACTATACCCCTCAACTTCTAATTAAGTGAAACAACTTACAAATGAAAGAAAATAAATTACATGGAAATAAAATTCAACTAACTATTACATAATAGAATCTACAGGATTGAAATCTAATATGTAACAATCTCTTCCTTTTCAATCACTGTGAAGGATGGCAGGCTTGCTCTTCAGATTCTCGCAGGCGAAGAATAACATCGAATCTTCTGATCACCTGGCGAGCATGCAACCTGTCATTTATAAGCTCAAGTGCGTTGAGTATGTCCTATATCTCCTTAGGCCTTTTCTTGAGTTCAGAAACCTTCTGGGCATCATCTTGCTGGAGTCTCTTATTAAGCTCTGCTCTTATTAAACGAAGAGTGCCATCAGAGTAACAGGGCAACTCCTCAAAAATTTTAAGAACTTCTTCTGCCCATTCTTATCCAAAAATATGACTCCCTGATCAGTTCCCATGAAGACTCGATACATGGGTTGATGATCGATACCAAAAAATGTTTGATCAGGAGCCTTGAGTCCCACTTTTACCAAAAAGCTCTCAATAGCCATTTGAATGTCTGTTAAGTACATGATGATGGAAAGCTGTCTCATACATCAGGTCAGAGCTGCTAGAGTAGTGACATGACTCAATCTCCCCTTAACTTTATTTTTCAGTTTATTGTGCATAGTTTCAATATCGTCGGGGTTCATGAAGTCTTGGTCACTCTCACGTACCAGTTGTGACAACCCGTCTTCTCGTTTGATGTCGAAAGAAGGAGTGAATAGACGGGCCTGTTTGTACATAGAGATGGAGACTATCTTTACGATCTTCGACATTGACCAGTTTGCAGACTTTGGCCTGGTTTCTCTCAGCATCATTTGGTTGTATACTGCTTGTTCTGCTTTTGATGCATTGCTTAAATCCATCAGAAGATGTCTGCTATACTTGTCAGGCTTTTTCATGAAGAAAACCTTGAATTTATCTTCTAGGTACGGCTGAAGGAAGTCCTCTTATTTTCACTTTATCAAATATTGTTTCAGCCCTTGAACCGGTGGGGCCTCAACTTCTGCAGCTGGTATTTCAGGCATTTCATAGACTCGACCCTGATGGTTGAGCCTTAGAGTCTCTCTCGCTGGCAGGAAGGGTACTTTGCCCTTAGAGAACCATATGAGCCAGTCCAAGTCCACTATGTCACTATGAGGGATGGCTCAAGTAGCTCCTGAAAGCAATCAACGGTTCGGGCCCTTGATGGTTAATTGGATTGGGTGGACGGTGTTTGGATTAATGGGGTGATGGTAGATTTAGGAGTAGGCTGTTGGGAAGGAGGAGGGGAAGGAGCTTTTAGAGCCGATAATATCTCTTCTTGGGGTACGTGGGTTGGTGAATTCAGGAAGTCAAAAGATGAAGATCATCTTTGTGGAGATTCAGGCTCTAGTTTGGGTATCTTTATTGGTTCGTCTTGATCGATCTCCGAGTCTGAATCAGACAATAAGATGATTCCGACTTTATCAAATGGAGGCTCATATACTACCATCGCCCTCACTAGATCTCTTCTGTCTGACCCTCTTTGGCACTTGTGAATTTCTCCCCATTTGTTCCCTCCTGCTCCCCCTACACTTGGTATCTCTCCATCAGGCTGTAGTCTTGGGCGTTTCTCCCTCTCAGGATGACCAGGGTCCTACTGGTCATCATGTTTCCTTTTCAAAGACTCAGCATGAGGTCTGCATAGAGTTTGCAAATCGATGACAGCTGATTCCAACGTGTCTATTCTGTTATTCATCTCTGCCTCGACGCGCAGTATTAGCCTACATAGGCTTTCGATAGAATCTACGAATATTGCTGCGGTCGTGGCAATTTGTTCTTGAATCGTTGTTGTTGATTGGACTGAATGGGTACCTGGTGGCAACTCCTGAGTTGCAAAACCCTTTCCTTCAAGAAAGATAGAAGGGAGGAATGTTGTTCCTCATAAGCGACCTTGAGGGCTTCCAGGTCAGCCCGGGTAGCTAGTCCGGCGTCACGAAGTGCAACCGTTAACATCTCGGGTGTTATCCCTTCATGGTCTGAAGCGAACGACATTTGTGTGGCCGCATCAGAACTTCCTTCCCTCATTTCTGGCTCCCCGACTTGGGTAGTACATCGGGAAGTTTGTGGAGACACCATGGAGGTGTCCCGAATGATCGGGGACGGCATGGAGGCATCGTGCACGTGCGGTGGAGTGTTATGGGGTGGGGAATCAACTGTGATCAAATGAACTTCGGTCACGGGGGGTGGCAGGTAACCTATTTCAACATCTCCCCTCTCCGAATGAGGGGAATGGCATTTGTGCTATGAACCCATGATGTGAAACAGGTTCCTAGTGGTTGGGTTGGGTTATTTCAGCCACTGGAGTGGTTGCCTTTTGTTGAATTGTCCGGCATTGGGAGGTAGGAACTCCCTCAACTCTCAATCTTTCAGCCCTCAAAGGTTCAGAGACGGTGCATTTAGAGTCACCTGTCTCTGGCCTCTCACCTCCTGCGCCCTCCCTCTCTTCACTTAACTGCCACTCCCCGGAACCCACAAGATTGTCAATCTCTTCCCTTTCACCCTCGGCCTCACTCACTCGTTGCTCACCTTCGGAAGTGGTTGGCTCTTTCGGTTCTGATAGAGCCTCTTCCGGATACACACCTTGGTAATAAACCCTTACCCTTTCTAAGCTCCTATATGCGATTCGAAGAAACGACAGTGGGATTTTCATGACTTGTACTCGAGGAATGTCCCTCGGGATCTTAAACCGTTGGAGAGCAACCGTCTTGTAGACGTCAACTTCGGGCCTTTCATGTATATCGTCATCTTGATCCATGGCAAATTGAATGATCATTTGGAGAAACCTTTGAAATGGTATGGATTTCCGTTCTCTTTTGGTTCCTCTATCTTGGACTGCCCTCTTTAACTCATCAAAAATGAACGCCACATAATCGAAATGTCTGTCAAAAGCAAAAGCGGCAAAACAAGGTCTAAATCCAAGATGTTCCGAGATGCTACCGATGGACTGATTAAATCTTGGTCATTAGATGGGTTCTCATCATTCCCCCCATCTTGAGAGTGATTTGTCCTCAATCAGCTGCATCAAAAGGACTTAAATCAGCCACTTTAAATACATCATGAACATTATACTCATCAGGAACATCAAGTTTGTAAGCATTGACATTGAGTTTCTGCAACACTTGAAATGGTCCATATCCTCTAGGCATCAACTTTGATTTCCTCTTTGTTGGAAATCGTTCCTTCCTCATATGAAGCCACACCCAATCTCCTGGTTTAAAAGTGACCTTTCTTTTTCACTTGTTCGCTTGTTGTTCATACTTCTTGGTGCGCTCTTCAATGTTGCGTTTTTCCTTCTCATGGATTTGTTTGACAAATTCTGCCTTCTTCTTGCCATCTAAATTCAAATGCTCATTCACAGGTAAAGGAGTTAAATCCCTAGGAGTTAATCCCTTAAATCCATACACAATCTCGAAAGGTAAATACTACGTAGCGGAATGCACATTTCGATTATATGCAAACTCAACATGGGGTAAACATTGCTCCCAAGTTTTCACATTTCTCCTAACTATTGATCGCAACAAAGTACCAAGTGTACGATTCACAACTTCGGTTTGTCCATCCGTTTGGGGATGACAAGTCGTAGAAAACAAAAGCTTTGTTCCCAATTTCCCCCACAAAGTTTTCCTAAAATAACTTAAAAATTTGGTGTCCCGATCAGACACGATAGTTATTGTCATGCCATGAATCTAACCACTTCTTTGAAAAACAAATTAGAAAAATGTTAAGCATCATTGGTTCGATGGCATGCAATTAAATGAGCCATCTTAGAATATCTATCAACAACCACAAAAATTGAATCTTCGCCACTTTTTGTTCTTGGCAAACCCAACACAAAGTCCATAAAAAGATCAACCCATGGTTCACTTGGTATAGGAAGAGGAGTGTACAAACCATGAGGTTGAACCTTTGATTTAGCTTTTTTACAAACAATGCACTTTCCACAAACTTTGCCAACATCAACTTTCATTTTTGGCCAAAAAAAATGTTCTTGCAAAATTTTCAAAGTTTTTGCCACACCAAAATGACCCATAAGGCCTCCACTATGTGCCTCTCGAACCAAAAGCTCACGTAAAGACGTGTTTGGAATGCAAAGCTTTGATTCTTTGAACAAAAACCCATCCATCATGTATAAAAAACTTGTCAAAAGAGCTTCTTTCACATGTTTGAAAAATCATACCAAAATCCACATCCTTATGATACAACTCTTTGATTTGTTCGAAACCAAGAATTTTAGAGTCTAGAGAAGAGAGTAGAGAGTACCTCCGTGAAAGTGCATCAGCTACAATATTTTCCTTACCTTTCTTGAATCGGATGACATAAGGAAATGTCTCAAGAAACTCCATCCACCTAGCATGTCTCTTATTCAACTTTTTTTGCCCCTTCAGAAACTTCAAGGACTCATGATCGGAATGAATTACAAACTCTTTGGTCCAGAAGAAATGTTGCCAAGTTTTTAGTGCACAAACCAAGGCATACATCTCTTTGTCATTTAAAGTTGCGCCGCTCAATTTTTCACTAAAATATGCCAATGGTTTCCCTTTTTTGCATTAAAACAGAACCAATTCCAACACCTAACGCATCACACTCAATTCAAATGTTTTATCAAAATTTGTCAAAGAAAGCAAGGGAGCATTGGTTAGTTGAAACTTGAGTTTTTCAAAAGCTTGCTGTTGATCTTCGCCCCATTGAAAACCAACTTTCTTTTTTAATGACTTCTGTGAGTGGTGATGCCAAGGTGCTAACATTCTTCACAAATCGACGATAAAAACTTGCAAGACCATGGAAACTTTGCACATCACAAACACTCTTTGGAGTTGGCCAATCTTGAATGGCCTTCACCTTCTCTTCATCAACTGAAATTCCTTGGGAACTCACCACATATCCAAGAAAAGCAATGTGGTCAGTGCAAAAGTACACTTATTCAAGTTTGCATAAAGAGTTTCTTTCCTAAGCACACTCAAAACACACGTTAGATGCTCAAGATGATCATTCAAACTCTTGGAATAAATCAAAATATCATCAAACTAAACAACCACAAACTTGCCAATGAAATTACGCAAAACATGGTTCATTAATCTCATGAATGTACTAGGAGCATTAGTTAAGCCAAAAGGAATAAATAACCATTCATATAAACCATGTTTTGTTTTGAAAGTTGTTTTCCATTCATCGCCAATTTTCATGCGAATTTGGTGATATCCGCTTTTTATATCAATATTTGAAAACAACTTTGAACCATGCAATTCATCAGGCATATCATCTAGTCAAGGGATTGGATGGCGATATTTTACCGTGATATTATTGATGGCACGACAGTCTATGCACATTCTCCACGACCCATCCTTTTTCGGTAGAAGCAAAACTGGAACAGCACAAGGGCTCATGCTTTCTCGAATCCATGCTTTCTCAAATAATTCGTCAACTTGCTTTTGCAATTCCTTGGTTTCCTCTGGATTTGTTCTATACGCCGGCTTGTTTGGAATGGAAGCTCTGGGGACAAAGTCAATTTGGTGTTCAATCCCGCGAATTGGTGGCAATCCATTGGGAACCTCCTTGGGAAACAAGTCTACAAATTCCTGCAAAAGAGATTTAATATTGCTTGGAAGAGTACCGACCAAAGCATTAGTGCTTAGCTGAGCCTCTTTTATTAAAAGAAGCACAAAAGACATCTCCGAATTTAAGGCTTTTTCTATATCACTCCTTTTTGCAAGTTCACAATATTGACTCTCCTTTTTACCCACCAAAGTTTTCTTATCTTTTTGTTTTTCATTTGAACCCTTCTTATGTTCGGTGCTTTCCTTGGACTCAACGTCTTCGTTCTTCGCATCCTTTTGAAGTCGGACTTGTCCTCATAAACTAAACTGGGTGACATTGGCACAAGAGTTATGGACTTGGTTTTGTGAACAAGGGTATACTTGTTGGTGAAGCCATCGTGTTTTACGTGCCGATCATATTGCCATAGCCTACCAAGAAACAAATGGCTTGCTTGCATAGGTCCAACATCACATAGGACTTCATCTTCGTACTTACCAATACGAAATGACACCAAAACCTACTTTGTAACTCGCACCTCAACACTATCATTAAGCCAGTGGAGTTTATATGGCTTTTGATGCTTCATTGCCGATAATCCTTGCTTTTCAACCATGGAAACACTAGCCACATTAATACAACTCCCACCATAAATTATAACACTACATACCTTGCCTTGAACATAACACCGGGTGTGAAAGATGTTCTTACTTTGTGCATCATCTTTTTCCTTAAAATGGGTGCTTAAGGCTCGTCTTGCCACCAACAATTCTCCTTCAACTGCTAGCTCTTCTTCCCAATCCGTGTCTTCGTGTGAGGATTCAGAAGCATCTGTTTCGATTTCTCCATCTTCTCTAATCACCATTGCAAGCTTGTTTGGACATTGACTTGCAATATGACCCTTGCCAAGGCACTTAAACATTTTATTTCACGAGTCTTAAGAACTTCAAAACTAGTTTTCTCCTTTGAAGTGTTTTTTGTTCCAAATTTGGGATTACATAAGAGTTTGAATTTTCGGGCCTTTTGGAGCTACATGCTTTCAAAGAATTCGTTCTTGACCTACCCTCTCTCTTGAGTTGCTTTTCAATCTTAATTGTCATATGAATCATGTCCTCGATCTCAACATAATGGTGCATCTCAACACGATCTCGAATTTCGTAATTGAGACCATTTAACAACCTCGGCATGGTAGCTTCTCTATCCTCTTAAATATTCGCCCTATTCATAATAACCTCCATTTCTTTGAAGTAATCATCAACATACTTACTTCCTTGCTTTAGACTTTGATGTTTGTTGTGAAGGTCATGGTAGTAATGACTTGGTACAAAACGTCGCCTCATGACCATCTTCATTTCTTCCCAAGTATCGATGGGTCTCTCTTCATTTCTTTGTCTACTAATCACAAGTTGATCCCACCATGTTAGTGCATAATCTATAAATTCAACAATGGAGAGTTTTACCTTCTTACGGTTGGAGTATTCATGGCAATCAAAGATGAATTCCATCTCAGTCTCCCAATCGATGTAAGCTTCCGGATCTGACATTCCTTGAAAAGATGTAATTTTCATCTTTATTGAACTGAAGTTGTTGTCTCTATGTTGCCTTCGTCTAGGTGGTCTTCTTTGAAATTCCTCATCTCATTCATCACCTCTAGAACCTTAATCATGATATTCATAAGCAACTTGTGATGGTGTTCATTCACGTGGTATTTGTGCCTCCAATTGGTCCATTCTTTCATGAACTTGCGTGAACTCGTCTCTCATTAATCGTCGCATTTCATCCATGAGAGCTTGAACTTGAAGATTTGGAAGGGGTTGATCATCCGTCATCTTATATATCTTTTAAAAAAAACAATGAACAATAAAAATATTATGACCTCTCCGCTCTCCCTTACGTGTTTCTCTCAAGTTGATTAAGCTCTCATCACTCGTGTATGCAGCAAAGGCTTTATTCCTCGATTGATCTTACCACACTGCCTTTTACCTCTCTTTTTAATTCTTAAAGTTCAAAACAAACTAAAAGAAAGCAAAATCAAGTTAGGCTTGTGGCCTTGAGGAATTCAAAACGTACCAAACAACTTCAATAAACAAGTGTAACAAACCCAAAAAGAAATATAATACTAAACAAAATTATTAACGTTCCTCCAAAAAAAATTTCACTTTTTTTTCTCTTCTTTTTTTTTTTTTTTTTTTACTTTGATAGCTTTTTTTTATACTTTTCTTTTCTTTTCATTTTTCTTTTCCTTTTTTAAGGAATACACGACTTAATATAAAGAACCCAAATATAACTTACTAAAATCCCAGCTTCTTTATTTATTGATAATAGTAATCAAGTCAACTTGTGACGAGATCCACAACTATTACTTGAAATCCAAGATAAGAACAAGAAGAAACAAAAAAAAAAAAAAAAAAAAACGATACGGAAAAAACAAAGTATGATAGAAAACAAACAAATAGAAGTGGCTTTGATACCAAATGATGTGATCTCACCCGATGAATATGAGATTGATCACAAGTTGCCCGATCCTTCTATTGGATTTTATTATGATATATGGATAGAACAGCGACCAGTTGCCTAGAAAGAGGCAACAACCTTGGTATAAGAAAACATCACAACCAACCCCACCAAGTTGATTGATAAGTTTTGAACGCAACAAGCTAGAACACTTGATAAGTTCTAGAAGTTCGTAAGGAACAAGAATAGTTAAAAACTCACAATATTACTCAAATGAAGAATGATTTCAAATGAGAACTTTGGCCACTATTTATAGACTAAAATATAAGGAAAACCAACCATCTAGATAAGTAACAAAAACTATCACGATAAGTGATCAAATAAGCAAAACTACTTATCAAAAGGGCCTTCTTGACATTTCACTACTTGAATCTTCTAGAATGTGTCTTGTTTCATTGTATCTTGCAAAACCTTAGTATCCTCCAAGTAAATGGCCATGACCTTCAAATTGCCTTGAATTAAAGAGAAGGCTTTCAAATTGCCTTGTAATTAATCTTGAGAAGTACATTGAACATGGACACTCTTTTGGACAGATTTTTGGACATGGCAAATGAGCCTTTATTGGGATTTATTCTTCTTGAAAAGATAGGAGAATGGCTTAGCTTTCATTGGGCTTTTATTTGACTCAAATCGGGCTTGAAATGAGTGAGTTATGGACAAAACATGGGCTAAGTTTGGGCCTAGCCGAAATTCTTTATTCATGGGTTATGCTTGGGTAAATAACCAGAACCTGGGCTATGAAAACAATGGCTAATCTTGGGCTTCAACTTGTAGCAAAATTAGGAAGCTTGCTTGGTTATTTTGCGAAGACACAGAAGCATTATTCCGGCAAGATATAATCAGTCCATTGGTAGCATCTCGGAACATCTTCGATTTAGACCTTGTGATAGGCCCGATTTTCCACCTTAATGGATCTTCATCATCTCGATCATTGGATGGGTTCTCATCAGGTTATTTCATCCACTGGAGTGGTGGCCTTTTGTTGAATTGCCCGACATTGGGGGGTAGGAACTCCCTCAACTCTCAATCTTTCGGCCCTAAAAGGTTCAGCGATGGTGCGTTTAGAGTCACCTGTCTCTGGCCTCTCACCTCCTGCGCCCTCCCTCTTTTCACTCAACTGCCAATCCCCGGAACCCACAACATCGTCAATTTCCTCCCTTTCACCCTCGGCCTCACTGACTCGCTGCTCACCTTCGGAAGTGGTTGGCTTTGTCGGTTATGACAGAGCCTCTTCCGGATACACACCTTGGTAATAAACCCTTACCCTTTTTAAGCTCCTATCTACCATTCGAAGAAACGACTGTGGAATGTTCATGACTTGTACTCGAGGAATGTCCCTAGGGATCTTAAACCATTGGACAGCAACCGTCTTGTAGACGTCAACTTCGGGCCGTTCGTGTAAAATTGAATGATCAGTTGGAGGAACCTTTGAAATGGTATGAATTTCCGTTCTCTTTTGGTTCCTCTATCTTGGACTGCCCTCTTTAACTCGTCAAAAATGAACGCTGCATAATCGAAATGTCTGTCAAAACCAAAAGCTGCGAACACGGCTAGAACATGGATTAACGCGGAGTCACGACCAGAATTCTTTCTAGTGAAGCATTTGTTGATGATATTGAATAATACCCTCCAGTGTGATAAGAGCTGTTTGGTTTTGAAGTCAGATGGTTTGGATAGGGCACCATCATAACCTAGGATTTGGATTTCTTGGAATGTTTGGGCGGGTGTTGGAATGGGAGCATAAAAGTATTTTGTGACTGAGAAGTGTTCGGTTGGGAGGCGGAGAATGTGTCGTAAAGCTTCTAGAGTTAGGCGGATGGGGACGGAGTCGATTTTGGTGGTGAAATGAGGGACTGCCTCGTTGACAAACTTCAGATGTTACCAGAATTGTTTAAGGTAAATGATAGGTGCAGAGATGGCTGTGGTGAGGGAATAGAAGATCGGGTGGCCTTTGAGGATATCAAAGGTGGTATCCTCGGCTTCGGAGCGGAGTATGGATAGGTACAGTAGCCAGTTAACAGGAGCAAATTCTGTGAAGTCATGACAAACAAATGGAAAAATGTAAGGTAGCCAATGTCTCTCAAGAAGTCCAAAGATCACAAGATCCAGCTCAAGCTGATATAAGTAATGTTCAAGCTACTGTCAATGATCCTGCTCCTTCTGTTCAAGCTGCTGCTCCTATTCCTCAATCAGATACAATTTCACAAGCAAAGCTTGATCAGGTTAAAAGGGTGCCGTTTGAGCATCAGCTGCAAAAAGTGATGGAGATTGAAAAGTCCCTCGACCAGCATGATTTCTCAAAACCTCTTATTACTTACTGGTATGCTAAGCCAATGGATAACATTGACTTAAGATATCATTTTGTAGTAAGAAGAGAAACTGGTCCTGAGGAAGAATATAAATGTTTGATGCATATGGTCCAGGGGATGACCAGAGATGAGCTCACCAGAATGTATCATGTTGGGACTGCAACTCAAGTTAGATCTTCCCTCCCACAAGTAAAGCAAGCCTTTAAAGATCTGCAGAGTATTTTTGATCCTGAGTCAATAAGGAAGGATATAGAAGTTGCCAAGGAGATGAAAATTGCACAAGTTGATCTGTTTGTCAAATCAAAGACTTACAGAATCATGTTTGCAAATGGATCCGGTATGTTCTTCAATTTTGAATTTTATGATCTTCCAAAGGCTATGCTATTCAGATGAGATCAGTGTGAATATATTGTGATAGAGAAGATCTGAAGAAAGAATTTTTGAAGGCAGTCAATCAGAAACTTGCACAGTTGTAAGTTTTTGAAAGCCTTGGTTTGTAAATAATAGTTTACTTGTTTTATTTCCTTATTTGTATAGAACTTAAAGTCTTTTGTGAAGAATTTAAGTTAGGGGGAGATTGTTGGGAAATATTCTAAGTAGTTCAAACTGTTAGTTAGACTTCTCAGACTGTTAGTAGAATTTCTATTTAAGTACAAAGTTCATGCTGTTAGTTGAAGAAGTTCAAGCTGCTAGTATAATAGTTCATGCTGCCAGAGTAATTTCACTCAAGCTGCTCTGCTCAAGCTGCTAAGTTATTCAAACTGCTCAATAGTCTCATAAACAGAAAGTGCTGATATTCAGGAAAAGATATTTACACGAAGATTCCAGCATATCTACTATCAGAGAAGTCAGAGTCCTTCAAGGAAACAAATCAGAAAGCATTATAAATACATAGAATAGGTTTTTCTATTGTAATCATGTTTCTGCACATTTAAGTTTGAAATCGCTTTTTGTTTAAGTTTTCATAAGCCTCTAAGGTTGTAAAACACTAAGAAAAGTTTGTGGTCTTCGTCTAATCAAACAGATTAGAGGTGATTGTAATCATTCAGTTCAGCAATACAAGCAATTTTGTTTATTCATTAATGTTTATCTGTTATGGATTCTGAAAGCTTTTACTAAAGTAATTAAGTGTTATTCCGCAAACTTCTTAATTAGACTTTGATTTAATACAAGATTATTGGTTTACACTCTGATCAATTCAAATCAGTTAATCTTATGTAGTAAAGTTCAGATCCTGGCAAGTGGTGTCAGAGCCAGGTTTCGTTCTTTGTTTTTCAAAGTCGAAAGCTTTCTTTTAACAATTTTTATTTTCTGCAATGGAATTTGATAATAGCAGTAGTGGATCTGGGCAAGGACTCAAAGTGCCTATGCTCAAGCCCACTTAGTTTGAGATGTGGAAACTCAGGATTCAACAGCATATTCAATTCATTGATTATGCCATATGGGAAGCTGTTATTTCCTCCTGTAGTTGATCCTGAACTTGATGCTGAGGGCAAACCCATCAAAACTCCTCCAAAAACTGAACTTGAAAGAAAGGCTAGAATGAATGAAGTGAAAGCTCTTACACTTCTACAAATAGCCATTCCTAATGCTTATCAACATCAGTGCTCATTCTCTTTGGATTGCTTTAGAGAAAAGATTTGCTGGTAATGCTAGTACCAAGAGAAATGAAAAGGATCTTTTGAAACAGCAGTATGAGAACTTTTCTAGTGGCAATAATGAAAACCTTACTCAAATCTTTGACAGGTTCAACAAACTGATAAGTGAATTGGAAAGTGCAAAAGTCAGCCTGGATCAAGATGAGGTCAACAGAAAGTTTCTTAGATCTCTTGGAGAAGAATCGACCGTTTATGCTGCTCAATGGAGAACAAAAGACACTCTTGATGAAATAGAACTGGATGATCTGTACAACAGTCTGAGAGTGTTTGAGACTGAGATTGACAGTAAAAAGAAATCTCTTTCTTATAATCATAATACTGCTCTTCTGTCATTTGAAAAATCTAATTGCATTGATTCTTTTTCAGGTGGTGATGGTAACTCTACTGAAGCTCACTATGAGGCTTTTGTTGCTAATGATGGACTGTTTGCTCTAAATGCTGAAGATCTAGAACAGATTCATCCAGATGATCTAGAAGAGATGGATCTGAAATGGCAACATGCAATGTTGACCATGAGGGCCAAAAGGTTTCTGAAAAGAACTGGCAGAACCACCTTTCCAGCTAGAGCAGAAGGCAAACCAACTTTTGATAAGTCAAAAGTTGAGTGTTTTAAATGTCACAAACTTGGTCACTTTACTAGAGAATGCAGATCTCAAGGTCAACAGTCATCAAGGCCTCAGCAGACTAATCAGGCTTCATTGTCACAAGCACTTGTCTCTCAAGAAGACAATGTGTTTGACTGGAGTGATCAGACAGAGGAAGAGTTTCAAAATCAAGCTCTAATGGCAGAAACATCAAATGTCTCCTCCAATGAATTACCATCTGAGGTAAATTCTAAACTTTGCTCTCAAACATGCAAAAATATGGTTAAAAAGTACAGAGATCATAATGAGAGCATGTGTAAAACTCTAGCTAAGATGGAGGAAAGGAGATATGAATGCAGGCCATAGAAGATCTTGAAAAACAGATCAATGACTATAAGGATAATGAGATCCAAATGGGACATGATAGAACATATCATGAGTGGGGGGAAAAGGAGCTAAATAAGAAAATAGAATCCCTAAATAAAAAATTAGAAGAGACTGAACAAAAGGTGTTAGAAGCTAATAAGAAACTAGAATATGTCAATATAGATCTTGGTAACTTCAAATTGGCAAATCAAAAGCTGGAACACCTAATGGAAGTCCAATTTAAAGATAGGGTAAAACTCAGCTCAATCCCAAAGAAGGTATAGGCTACAGAGCTACTCTACCTCCATACAACAACAAATACATTCATCCAATGAGTGAGGTTGCTGATAGACTTGTTAATGAACCATTAGATGAGTCTATGGCTACTGTAGATCCTATCCTTGATAACAATCCTGAATCTAAAGAATATCAGATTCAAAATAGAGACTGTGAGTGCACAGCAGTTGAGAAAGAACACAAAACAATGAGTGCACCTATAGAAATCCAAATCCCCAATAAGAAAGGAAACGAGAAGATGAGTGTATACAGTGCTGCTCCACAGGTTTCTATACCTTCTAACTGTAACACTGCATCTTCTTCAAAGAATAATAAAAAGGGTAAAAATGTTCCAGTCTGCACATGTGAAAAGCATAGTGTCCAAAATTTCCCAGACAACAGCAAGTAAGGGGAAATCAGAGGAACAAGAACCAGATTTTGTCCAATAAAACTGGTTCTCCAATCCAAACAGTCAAAAAATGCTTTCATTGTGGCAGGAAAAATCACTTGGCCAGAGATTGTTTTTATAAACCATCTGTTAAAACAGACTGTGATTCATAAAAAGACAAACTCTCAAAATTCAAAAAATTCAAAGGCCAAACCTCCTACTGCATCAGTTCCAAAGAATACAATTGATCACAGGTTCTCAAAAGTTAATAAGAAACAGTCCACACACCAAAAACAAGTATTAGCTAAACCAAAATTAAATTTTAAACAAATATGGTGTGTTAAAGGTAAAAACTCAGGTGAACCTATTGATACAAATGTTGAAACTGCCAAGTCTAAAGTTGAGACTGCTAGTGCAAATTCTCAAGCTGTTAGCACTACAGACTCAGTTCAGACTGTAGGCTCAAAGTTGGGACAGGGAATGGATCATCTGAGACTGTTATTGAAAAGGATGGACAAAATACCTGGATACCTCATGTGATAACTAAGTACTCTCCACAAAATCCATCAGTGGATCTTACTAAGTATAAGAAATCAAAGACAGTATTTCGTTATGTTAATGCATAAGAACAACCCAAAACCAACTTGGTTTGGGTTTACTCCACTACTAACTAACTTTTATTTGTGCAGGGCAGCCACAGGTCACCTCATAAAACAAGATGGCATTTGGACAGTGGATGCTCTAGGCACATGACAGGCAATTCTGAGTGCTTGTCGAATTTCAAAGGCTTTGAAGGAGGATTTGTTGCATTTGGAGGCAATTCCAAAGGAGGTAAGGTTACAGGTAAAGGTACTGTTAATGCAGGCAACATGATTTTCAATGATGTTCTGTATGTTGCACAGCTTAAGTATAACTTATTGAGTGTGTCTCAAATCTGTGACAAACAAAATATTGTTTTCTTTACAGATTCTGAGTGCATTGTCCTTTCAAAAGATTTTAAAATTTCTGAAAATCTTGTTTACTAAGAACACCAAGAAAGGACAATGTATATTGTTTGGACACAGAACTTTTATCCAAATCAAGTACTTTAAGCTGTTTGATATCAAAAGCATCATCCAATGAGTCTGCTCTTTGGCACAGAAGGATGTGTCACATGAACTTCAAATCCATGAATGTTTTAGTCAAAAAGAACCTGGTAAGAGGTTTACCACAAAAGGAGTTTATATGTGATGATCATTGTGTAGCATGTCTTAAAGGCAAGCAACACAAAACTTCTCATAAGGCCAAAGAAGTAAATTCAATCTCATCTGCTCTTCATCTGATTCATATGGATCTATTTGGTCCAACATCTGTTTTGAGTTTAAATAAAAGGGCTTACTGTTTAGTCATTGTTGATGATTTCACTAAATTTACTTGGGTTTACTTTCTTAGGTCTAAAGATGAGACTGCTGCGTTAGTTAAGTCATTTATTCTTAAGATAGAAAACCAATCCAACTCAAAAGTCAAGGTGATAAGACCAGACAATGGAACTGAGTTTAAAAATCATTCCCTAAACAGTTTTTGTGAGTCCAAAGGTATTGCTAGGCAATATAGTGCACCAAGAACACCACAGCAAAATGGTGTAGCTGAAAGAAAGAAGAGAACATTAATTGAGGCTGCTAGGACCATGTTAGCTGATTCAAAACTGCCAATGACCTTTTGGGCAGAAGCAGTCAATACAGTCTGTTATGTTCTAAATAGGGTTCAGGTTGTTCAATCACAAGGAAAAACTCCTTATGAGTAATTCCATAATAGAATACCGTTAATAGCCTTTTTCAAGTCTTTTGGCTGTCCATGTACCATTCTTCATACTAAGACACACTTAGGGAAGTTTGACAGTAAGGCTGAAGAAGGTTTCTTTGTAGGATACTCAAATCAAAGCAAAGCCTATAGAGTGTATAACAGTGTGTCTAAAACCATTGAAGAAAGTGCCAATGTTGAATTTAATGAAAATACTGCAAATGTCAAAGGCACTGGTCCTGATTGGTTGTTTGATTTAGATTCACTAACAAATTCTCTGAGCTTTGTTGAGTATATTGCAGAAGCTGATGAACACATGATTGAAGCTGTCAATGCAAATTCTCATGCTGGTAGCACAAATGATGAAGTTGCTGGCACAAAGTTTCAAACTGCTGCAAATTCAAATAATTGGGATGAGTATACAATTATACCACTTTTGTCTTGTGATCCTCCAGGGGTTCTGAATGCTCAACATGATTCAAATCTAAACAATGAAGTGCAACTCCCAACTCCTGAGAGAACAGCTCCAACACAAAGGGAAACAGTCCCAGATTCAAGTCAAGCTCTTCCAGAAGTTGAACCATCAACTGGTTCTGATGGAGATGATACAAATCTTGGATCCTCTTTTCAGACAGATAGATAGCCTACACTCAGGGTTCACAAGTATCATCCTCTCAATCAAATAATGGGTGATCCACGTACACCTGTGCAAACAAGGACAATGATTCCAAATGAGACTGCTACTACTGAACAAGCAGTTCCTGAATTTAGTGTAGCTGCTTTTGAACATGCCTGTTTCATGTCTCAGCTAGAACCTAAAAAGGCATCAGAAGCTTTGAAAGATTCATCCTGGATTGAGGCAACGCAGGAAGAGCTAGTACAATTCAAGATTCAGAATGTATGGACACTTGTTGATCTTCCTAAAGGAAAGAGAGCCATTGGTACAAGATGGGTGTTCAGAAACAAGAAGGATGAGAGAGGGATAGTCATCAAGAACAAAGCAAGACTAGTAGCACAAGGGTACACTCAAGAGGAAGGCATAGATTATGATGATGTATTTGCTCCAGTGGCAAGAATTGAAGCCATCAGACTGTTTTTAGTTTATGCAAGCTTCAAAGGTTTTAAAGTGTATCAAATGGATGTGAAGTCTGCTTTTCTATATGGCACAATTGAAGAGGAGGTCTATGTGTGTCAGCCTCCTGGTTTTGAGGACTACAAGTATCCAGACAGAGTCTACAAGCTAGACAAGGCTCTCTATGGACTCCATCAAGCTCCTAGAGCATGGTATGACACTCTGTCATCATACCTTCTACAAAATGGGTTCAAGAGAGGCACTCTGGACAAAACACTATTCACAAAGTCCATCAAATCTGAGATTCTGCATGTACAAATATTTGTTGATGATATCATCTTTGGATCAACCAATGACAGTCTGTGCAAAGAGTTTGAGCCTTTAATGCACAAAAAGTTTCAAATGAGTTCAATGGGAGACCTCACCTTCTTTGTAGGATTGCAGGTCAAGCAGAAGCCCACAGGTCTCTTCATAAGTCAATCAAAGTATGTTAAAGACATATTGGAAAAGTTTGGGTATCAAGATACCAAAGCTGCAAGTACTCCTATGGATCCTCACAAGCAGCTCCATACAGAAAAAGATGGAATAGATGTGGACATTCAGCTATACAGATCTCTTATAGGATATCTTATGTATCTAACATCTTCTAGACCTGATATTATGTTTGCTGTTTGTGTGTGTGCTAGGTTTCAATGTTCTCCAAAGGACTCCCATTTGGTTGCTGTTAAGAGAATCTTTAGATATCTCAAAGGCCAACCACATATAGGCCTCTGGTATCCTAATGACTCTCCTCTTGCATCAACAGCCTATTCGGACAGTGATTATGGAGGATGCAACATTGACAGAAAATCCACAACTGGTGGATGTCAATACTTGGGAACAAGATTGGTCTCTTGGCAGTGCAAAAAGCAAACGACTGTCTCCACTTCATCTACTGAAGCAGAATATGTAGCAGCTGCAAGTTGCTGCTCCCAAGTGATGTGGATTCAAAATCAACTGAGAGACTATGGTATGAATTTCCTATCCACTCACATTTATATTGACAATTCAAGTGCAGTTAGCATTGTACAAAATCCAGTGAAATTTCCCAAAACCAAGCATATAGAAATTAGATTTCATTTTATAAGGGACTGCAATGAGAAGAACTTAATCCAAGTTACCAAAATTCATACTAATGATCAGTTAGCTTATCTATTTACAAAACCATTTGATGTAGGAAGATTCACCTTCCTAGTATAAAATATTGGTATGGTTAATATGGATTAATTTGTTCTTCTTTATACATATTCTTTATTAAGGGGGAGTCACTGTTTCATTAGCAGTCGTCTAATTTCCAACTAACAGCTTGAGTATTCTCTCAAGCTGCTAGTTCATTTTCTCGGACTGTTAGTTGTTTCACTTGATCTGTCAAAGTGTGCAGGGTAATCTGGTCATTTACATAAGTGTGTGCGCGGGTTTAGATATTTTTCAAAGCCTTTAAAAGGTTCCAGTTTCGTTCCATTGTAACTACCAGTTGCAACATATCTTCAAGAACCCTTCTTCGATTCTTTGAACAATTCCCACGCACATCACTGAAACCCTAAATTCTTCGTTCATCAATGGAGTTCGTCAAAGAACACAACTTTTTACCCAACTCTCTCAAACACACCTATCTTGAACCATTCCATAACATGATGGACTTCCTTCGAATTTCCCATATCCATCATGCCCTTACCATCAATCCCACTATATACATATCTCGTATAGAACAATTCTGGAAATCTGCCTCAGTCAAAACCGTTAATGGAGTCACATCTCTAATATCCAAAATTGATGGCAACACTCTCTCTATCACTGAGGAGATCATTCGCCAACATCTGCATCTTCAAGATGCCTCAGGTATATCAGACCTATCTCTTGCTGCTTTACATAATGGTCTTCATGCCATTGGATGATATAGGGGTCATGCTGAATCTTTTACTTTCTTTAAAACAAACTTTGCCCCTAAGTGGAAATATCTTGTACATATTATTCAGCAATGTATAAGCCCAAAAAGAACTAGTTGGTCGGAATTTTCATCAAACATAGCCACTGCCTTAGTGTGTTTATCATCCGTCCAACAGTTCAATTTTTCGAATATGATTTTTCAGGGTATGCTAAGGCATCATGCCCTAAAACATGGGAAATTTTTGATGTATCCTCGATTTTTGGCTGAAATTATTGCAAGAAGTTGCAGTAATTTCAATGTACATAAAAGGATTCATGTTTCCCATAGGCACTCTTTACCTTCAATAAAACGACTTCTAAAACAAAGTGCCAATGTTTTGACTGTTGATGTCCCATTGCCTTCTGCAATGATGGGCATCATTCCAAGAAACAGAGGAGAGGGTCCTGAGCAGGCTCAGCCTAACATTACTGCTTCACCCCCGGGACCCCAACCCACCCCTCATGATACAAAAATGCCTTCTGTTCCTGTTGCTCAGCCCACATCCTCACTCAAACTTTACAAAAGGAAGAGAGGACCAGGAGCTCCTTCCTCCTCAGTCCTCATACAAGAGCCAAATAACCCTGTGCAGGAGGACACTTTTGCACAGAATATACAAAGGGCACCCATTGAGGACTCTCCCAAACTCAATCAGGAGGTGGACATCTCAACAGAGATTGTCCATATGGGTTCTATGGCTGACACTACTGTTGCTTCTGCACAAGAGGCACAGGACAGTGCCAACATCAATAAGACCACGCCCATGGCAACAGAAGGTGTGCAAGCACCATCTGGAAGTCCCCAGTACCAACAACAGAGGGGCCCAGAGGTTTCTACTTCTGGTGTTCATGCCAGTGATAGATCACAAGCACCACATTCGTTTGCTGATCTTGAGGCTAGTCTGCAACTCATGTTATTGATGGATCCTAAGCTGCAACCTGTTGTAGCAATGTTGGAATATCATTAGTCCATCATTGCTGGATAGGGGGCACAATTTATTGCACTCAGACAGGCAGAGGCGGCTCAAAACCAAAGAATGGATTATCTCAACAAAGGGTTCACCCTCTATGGAAATAAGATCATTAGATTAGAGCAAATGATTCGAACCCAATTGGCAAAGGTTGTAGGTCCTCCTGACCAAACCAATGCTTCCAAAAAGGGGGAAAATCAGGAGATCCCTCAATCAGTCCAAGCAGCTCCAACAGTCCAAGCAGCTCCAACAGTCCAACAGTCTAGGCTAGCACTCCCAACAGCTTCTCAAGCTGTTAGCCTAGAAACTCAAGCTGCTTCTACAAAAGCAACTGGGGTTGTTATAAGAGAAGGAATTCAGGCTCCCATCAGTTCAGTTCAAGCTACATCTTCTGCTACTAAAGATAAGGGCAAGGGTATTCTAATTGAGTCTCCAAAGCACAAATTTTCTACTAGAGAAGGCCAGATTGCCTTTGATGCTGAAATTGCAAGAAAAATAGCAGAAGAACAAGATCAGGCTTTAGACCAGCAATCCCATGCCCCAATGCAAGATGATGAAACCTTAGGTGATTACCTAAGAGGGTTTGTGGTCAAGCAAGGTGAAAGGAAGAGGAAAATGCTAACAGGGCATTCAAAGGCTGAGCATAGAAGACTTTTGATTAATTTTGCCTTTTCAGCTGGCATCCCAAAGAAGATGGCTCAGTCCATGAGCACAGAAAGTCTGCAAGACCTGCATGACAAAGAAATGGAAAAACGTAAGGTAGACAAAGTCTTCCAAGAAGTCCAAAGATCACAAGATCCAGCTCAAGCTGATATAAGTAATGTTCTAGCAACTTTCAGTGATCCTGCTCCTTCTGTTCAAGCTGCTGCTCCTATTCCTCAATCAGATACAATTTCACAAGCGAAGCTTGATCAGGTTAAAAGGGTGCTGTTTGAGCATCAGCTGCAAAAAGTGATGGAGATTGAAAATTCCTCGACCAGCATGATTTCTCAAAACCTCTTATTACTTACTGGTATGCTAAGCCAATGGATAACATTGACTTAAGTTATCATTTTGTAGTAAAAAGAGAAACCGGTCCCGAGGAAGAATATAAAAGTATAATGCATATGGTCCAAGGGATGACCAGAGATGAGCTCACCAGAATGTATCATGTTGGGACTGCAACTCAAGTTAGATCTTCCCTCCCACAAGTAAAGCAAGCCTTTAAAGATCTGCAGAGTATTTTCGATCCTGAGTCAATAAGGAAGGATATAGAAGTTGCCAAGGAGATGAAAATTGCACAAGTTGATCTGTTTGTCAAATCAAAGACTTACAGAATCAGGTTTGCAAATGGATCCGGTATGTTCTTCAATTTTGAATTTTATGATCTTCCAAAGGCTATGCTACTTCAGATGAGATCAGTGTGAATATATTGTGATAGAGAAGATCTAAAGAAATACTTTTTGAAGGCAGTCAATCAGAAACATGCACAGTTGTAAGTTTTTGAAAGCCTTGGTTTGTAAATAACAGTTTACTTGTTTTATTTACTTATTTGTATAGAACTTAAAGTCTTTTGTAAAGAATTTAAGTTAGGGAGAGATTGTTGGGAAATATTCTAAGTTGTTCAAACTGTTAGTTAGACTTCTCAGACTGTTAGTAGAATTTCTATGTAAGTACAAAGTTCATGCTGTTAGTTGAAGAAGTTCAAGCTGCTAGTATAAAAGTTCATGCTGCCAGAGTAATTTCACTCAAGCAGCTCTGCTCAAGCTGCTAAGTGATTCAAGCTGCTCAACAGTCTCATAAACAGAAAGTGTTGATATTCAGGAAAAGATATTTACACGAAGATTCCAGCATATCTACTATCAGAGAAGTCAGAGTCCTTCAAGGAAACAAATCTGTTAGACATTTTATTTCGATCATAGGAAGTTGTTTTGTAATAATTATTTCGTTATTGTTTAGTCTTGTATTTATTTTCTATGTATTTTATTTCTATGTAAAAGTCAAGGGGCCAAAGGTGCCAATGTGTGATAGTTAATTAAAGGAGCCTAGAAATAGGCTCCTAGGGTTTCATTGTAAAACACACGGTTGAATACATTGAATATTATTGCAGCCGCCATTTGCTTTATTCTCTCAACATTCTTCTTGTTCTTTCATCATTACGCAATTATTGAGTTGACATTCTTCTTGTGAGTGATAAAGAATCATTAAAGGTGGATTTCAACTGAGATTTACGGATTCTGCTGGGTTTTTTAAGGAGTTCTTCGTGTTCTTCATTCTTCCATAGGTTAGATCCTTTTATTCTCTGTTTTCGGTGTTTCTTGTGTTATAATAGTCATATAATCACCACAATATCATCGTCTACTGATTTTTAGCTTATTCAGTTCACTCTTTACATTAAAATCATCAAGAATCGATAGTTTTGAAAAGTTTAACAAATATGGGTTTTAGTGGGTTTTAGCTTGTTTTTTACTGATTTCTAAGTGTTTTGGTATATTTTAAATCATCAAAAGTGTTTACAATAGTTTCCCAATCATTTAGTAACATTTTTAGGCTTTACATCTGCAAAAATAGACATCTGAACTTTTCTGCCTTAGAAAATCCGTGAAAACCTGCTGTAATTCGGACTATTGACTGTAGCATTTCGGACCCTCTAGGATCCTAATTCGGACCTCACTTCGGTCCAATTCGGACCATTTTTGGGTGCATTTCGGACCCCCGTCTGCCTATTCGGACCCCACTTAGGTCCCATCCGCACATCGGACCATCCGAAGTTCTGATCAGGCATTTCCATTTACCTATTGTGCACTTGTTCTTAAATTTTTCAAATTTCAATTCGGCCCATATCCATTTCGGACCATCCGAACTCGGACCATCCGAATTCGGTCCCTACCTGGACATTTTTCCTAAGCCCTGTCCACTGTTCATCCGAATTTGGACCATCCAAATTAGGTTCCCTCAGTTCCATCCTATTCAGCATTCCATCCGAAATCTAAGCCATCCGAATTAGGTTATCATCCGAACTCGTACTTTATCCGAATCATAGGCCCATCCGAATTACTGTTCACCCGACCATCATCCATCCGAATTCCCTTTTTCATCCGAATTAGGCTTCACCATCCGAAACCCATTTCATCCGAACTCGATTCTCAGCATCCGAAACACTGTTCATCCGAAATCAGTTTCCAGCCCATCCGTGTCAAGTTTCCACCTTTAAGATCTTCACTTTTTACTCAGCACCCATCATAATGTCTCGCGAAGCTCTTGTACTCGGATCTGAGAACAGGCCACCTGTTCTCTATCCAGATGAGTATGAACAATGGAAATCCCGGTTCCTTAAATTCGTTGGAATGCAACCGCTTGGGAATTTGATGCTTAAGTCCATCTCCGAAGGTCCCGTAATCTATTATCGGGAGATAGCAGCCCGACCTGAGGCTGACCCCCCTGTCTTAGCCTCAAAAGTTGAACGAGAACCGGCCAATGACACCGAGAGAGACAGACCGCATGCCGATAAGAGGGCAGAATACTTAATCTATCAGGCCCTCCCCACTGGTATTCTGGTTGGCGTAGACAGCAAAATGTCTGCCAAAGAAATGTGGGACGAGTTTGAAGTCCAGATGCTGGGGGCAGATCTCGATGATCGTGCCAAGATTGAGGAGGCAAAGGCTAAGTTTACAGAATTCCGCGCAAAAGACGGGGAATCTCTGCAAGCCACGTTTACAAGGTTCTGTGCGGTCCTAAATGAGCTGAACAAACTTCACATAAAGAAGGATAGGGATGACATCAACATCCAGTTCTTTGTCGCCTTAGCCCCCGAGTGGCAGCTTGCTTGTCGGGCCAGGAAACGAGTCCTGAACATTCCTGAGGTATCAATCAACGTCGTCTTTAAGGAGCTCAAGAAGTATCAAGGGGATGTAGATCAACAAAAGCTGATGGCAAATCAATTGGCCTCTCTACTGCTATCAGCCAACACCGGATTGAAACCAAATGATTCACTCGCCTTGATCACCAACAAAAATATTCCGACACCTTCTTTTGCTCAAGGTTCATCATCATCGCAGTACAGGTATGCTTCTCCTCTACGTGACGTCTTTGATGAGGAAGAGGCTTCTATACAGGAACAGATAGCCTTGTGGACCAACCGTCTACAACAACGACGGTTCTCCAGCAAGACTAACAATCAACTCCGTTATGACACCGGTCCTCGGAGGTACTCTGATGATAGAAGGGATGAACGACGCGATGATTATCGCAGGGACGATTATTGAAGGGATGATCGCGACGACAGGAGGTATGACGACAGGCGCGACTATCGAGATGATTGCCGTTATGAAAGGCGAGACGATAGGCGCGATGATCGAAGGGATGATAGGCGGGACGATCGACGGGATGATCGTAGGGATGACCGCCGAGATGAGCGGAGAGAGCCTGAAAGAAGGGATCGAAGAAGAGATGACAGTCGAGAACATCGTCGCGCCGATAAGAGGCCGGCAGAGAGAAGGGATGAACGGCCGAGAGCAGACGAGCCGAAGGCCGCAGATGAGCGTCTCTGCTACAAATGTGGTAAACCGGGCCACTTTGCTCGGGAGTGCAAGAACAACTTTGACAGAGACGTCGCCTATTATGAGAGGAAGCTCGAGGCCGCCATGAAAAGAACGGATGCGTTAGCCCTCGTCGCCCAGGAAGACTACTGGGATGCTGAAGACACCGACGAGGATGAGGACAAGGGCAAGAACTGTTACATGGTTGATCGTATTGGGTTGGAGAACTGTGCTGTTTCCACTGCTGAAAATTCAGATCATGCTACTGAGGGGGAGTCATTGAAAAATCCACCAGCATGTTTGATGACCACAACCAACGATCCCGAATGCTTTACATCCGGTTCTGAGTCAAATGAGGTATATTCATGTTACATTCCCGCACATGTAAATAATTTATTTGTAGATAATGAATGTACATTGCACACACATCTTCTTGATCTATAAGCTAGATTAAATGCTAAAACTGCAAAGTGTGTACAGGCTGAACATCAAGCTCAAACTCTAAAAGAATCATCTGAATTATATCATTCAAAGTGGTTAACTAATCATAATGTTATAAAACATATGTTAATAGAAAAAGTAGATGTTCAGGATAGGAATATATATCTTGAATCTTGCATGGACACGCTATCAATAGAAAAACTCTCTTTAAAAGAAGAAATTTTTGTACTTACAAAACAATTAGATGCGGTAAATATGGAAAATATAGACAGTTTAGAAAAATACAAAATGATTGAAGAAGAAAGGATAAGTTTGTACTCAAGAATAAAGACCCTTGACGATGCATTTTTAAAAAGGGGTCAAACAGAACAAACTATCCACTTAAATCAGCCCAAAGAAACTAGATTTTACCATTCTAAACAAGGAATTGGTTTTAAAAATCCTAAATATTTGGAAAAAGCACAAAATGTTTTACCTTTATTTTATGACATGAATTATATGGGAGCCGGTCTTAAATCTTTATTTTTTAAGTCATCAACAGAAGTTTTAAACCAAGAAAATGAGAAACGTGTCGCTCATAAAGATAAAGAAATTTCTTTTCAATATGAAGAACTTAACGAGAGTTATTATTCTAGAGTACCCACTTTAGAGGAAGACTTCTTGTCAACTTATTCAGAAGCTGAATTGAAAACAGAAACCGTAAAATCAACTCCTCAACTTTATATTCCTACAAAAGTTCTTCAACAACAATTCACTATTTTAGAAAAGGAATTGAAGTCGTCTCAAACGAAAGCACTTGCTCTTCAAGATGCTCTTCTTAAGAGCGAAGAAGAATTGGTAAATCAATCTTTTCAACAATCTGTGGAAGTTACTGTCTACAGAGAAAATTTTGAAATGGTTTCACAAATATTGAAAGATCTTTCAAAAGAACAAACAGTTTCTCATTCCACAAAAATTCCATGTGTGTCATCAAATAAAGGTAAGGCCAACGCTGAAACTTCTTCTGTCATTTAAAAAGGTGAGTGTTCAAAACCTTTCAAAAATGAGGTTTCTAAAAAGACTCAGATCAAATCCAAGTCTTTTAAGAAACCCACTCACCAACAAAAAGAAAAATCTGTCAAGTCTAAATCTTCCATGCTTACTGACTCTAATCGTTTTGTTCCTACAGATCATATAAGAAGAGTCCCAAAAACCACCATGCTGTATTTTACGAGTTTTTTTGTGAAAAAGGCTTTAATGCCAAATGAATTTGTTACTAGAGATAGGATGTCTGTAATCTCTAAAGACAATTTGTGTAACAATGTGTGTGACGATGCTTGTAATGATGTACCGAATTCTGCTGTTCCTTTAAAGTACTCTTTCGGTGATTTATTTAATCTATGTCCAATTCGATATAGACGACAGGTTCCTGAAATGAATGCTTTCGTGCCATATCCCGTTAAACGAATTCGGAAAAAGAAAACTAAAAATATTGCATCATCGGCCTCAAATAAAATTGAGATTTGTCCGTTGCCAAGGCCCAAAACCAAAGCAACAGTCAAAAAGGTCTCAAAAAGACAAAAACCAAAGGCAATTTCAGCGCCTAAGGTTCCAAAGCCCAATAAATCCAATCTTCTATGGATTCCAAAGGGTTATGCATCCGGACCACCCACAAATGCTAAATGGGTTCCTAAAACTGTACACATGCCATATAAATCTGGAAATCCTAACAAAAAGGGACCCATATTGAGGTGGGTACCCAAGGTTGTGTGATCTTTATGCAGATGGTTCTTGGTTACTTCTGATCAAGACCCGTTCTTCAAAGAAATGGCTTCTAGTTACCATAGACTAGGACCCGTCCTTTTGCTTGTCGGTTGTGCTTAAACCGACACGTTTGGCTTCTGTGCACACAGCCCAGGACCCGGTCTTAACTCTTCATGTTTTCTGAACATCTCGGTTCAGAACACGGTTTGATTGTGAATTAAAAACGGATGTGTTTGAATGCATATAGTTTTTTGAATTTATGTGTTTTTCAGGCTAAGTCCATTTGGTATATGGATTCGGGTTGCTCCAAGCACATGACTGGAAGAAGAGAATTGCTGTCCAACGTTGTTGAACAGTATTGCGGAACTGTAAAATTCGGGAACAACCATCAGGCTCACATCAAAGGATACGGGGACTTAGTTCTAAATAATCTGGTCATCAAGGACGTTGACTATGTTGAGGGGTTATCACATAATCTTTTTACCATAGGACAGCTCTGCGACAAAGGACTAGAGGTAACTTTTAGAGCTAAGAACTGCAGTGTTAAGAGTATGGATGGAAAAGAAATCCTAACAGGTTCCCGAAACTCTAACCTCTACACCATTGACGTAGCTAAGCTAATAGTGAAGGATAACATTTGCCTACCATCAAAAGCCTCTTCAAAAGACTCTTGGTTGTGACATCGAAGATTATCCCATTTGAACTTTGATAATATCAACAAGCTGGCTGCGAAACAATTGGTTAAAGGTCTTCCTGAACTGCGCTATGAAAAGGACCATCTGTGTGGAGCTTGTGAGAAAGGAAAAATGAAACGATCATCTCACAAACCAAAGCCCGAACCATCAACAAAAAGAGTATTGGAGTTACTTCACATTGATTTATGCGGACCAATGAGGACTCAAAGCATAAATGGGAAATGATATGTGTTGGTTATCGTAGATGACTATTCACGATATACCTGGGTCAGGTTCTTGCGTTCCAAGGATGAGACAGCTCAAGAAATCATAGATTTTATAAAGAGTGTCGAGACCCAACAGCAGCTGTCAGTGCAATCAATCAGATCAGATAACGGCACGGAGTTCAAGAACTCGGTAGTTGAGGGCTTCTTCAATCTAAAGGTATTCAGCATCAATACTCTGCTGCTCGAACACCTCAACAAAATGGGGTCGTGGAAAGGCGTAACCGAACTCTTGTGGAGCCGCCCGTACAATGCTCACATACTCGAAGCCACCTCCGTTCTTGTGGGCCGAAGCCGTATCAACAGCATGCGATACACAAAATCGATCCATTATCCATAAGCGCTTTAACAAAACTCCTTACCAACTCTTTTTGAATAAAGTACCGTTTATCAAGTACTTACGTGTATTTGGTTGCAGGTGCTATGTGCTGAACGACAAAGACAACCTCGGGAAGTTTAACGAAAAGGCGGATGAAGCGATCTTCATTGGATACTCATCCAACACGAAGGCGTATCGCGCATTCAATACCCGAAACAGAACAGTCAATGAAAGTGTGCATGTCACATTTGATGAGTTGGCTGAACTAGCACCCGAAGTTGATCAATCAGGACCTCGCATTATTCAAATGCCTGGAGACTCTTCTAATAACCCCATTTCTTTTTCTTCTTCTGATTTGTTTAATTTGTTTGATCCTTTTTATGTTGAATTTTTCGGTCCTAACGCTAGTGTTTCTAATGTTGTCAATAATGTAGGTAATCCTTTCAGTTCAACTGCGCCACAAAGTTTCTCCGCTCCATCTTCATCCACATCATACTCTCATCCATCTACATCATCCACCGACACATACGCAGTTGAATCTACTCCTATAATACCCTCACATATAATACCAACAATTCTTCCCTCACCTGAACACTCGGGAATCGAACCGGAACCAGTGGTACCATCATTTGAAACCATTGACCATGAATCTTCATCCATCCCCACATTAACCACAGAGGTTCCATCCCGAGCAGCCCTTCCACACGAGATTAAATGGACCCGAAGTCACCCAACAGATCAAATCATTGGTGATGTATCAACAGGAGTCAAACTCGTAGGGCATCTGCTAATGAATGCCTCTTCGCATCATTCCATAGTATGATAGAGCCCGCTCGTGTGGATGAAGCCCTAACTCAGCCAGTTTGAACAGCTAAGAGTATGGCGGTTAGTTCCCAAAGCAAAAGACCGTACAGTGATCGGAACAAAGTGGATCTATAAGAACAAACGAGATGAGAACGCATTGTGATAAGGAATAAAGCAAGACTTGTTGCCAAAGGCTACCGACAACAAGAAGGAATAGATTATGACGAGACCTTCGCTCAAGTTGCACGGATCGAAGCTATCAGAATCTTCTTGGCGTACGCGGCACACAAAGATTTCAAAGTGTACCAAATGGACGTCAAGACTGCCTTTCTAAACGGTGAACTTAATGAGGAGGTGTACGTTGAACAACCACAAGGCTTTGTTGACGCACATAAACCTGACCATGTTTATGTGCTAGATAAAGCCCTCTATGGTTTAAAACAAGCGCCTCGAGCACGGTATGATAGTTTTTCAAATTTCCTTATTTCTGCCTGTTTCTATGATAGTCTGGTCTAACATCGGTCTCTTAACGATTGACTTTGGTCTTTATTAGTAGAATTTTATTATACTAATAAAGACCCGATGCTAAACAGATCAGGCAGTTTCTATTTCACACTAATCTAGACTTCACATCAATGCCTTATCAGTTAAGTCTTCATATTCTAACTCTGATGCACCTTGCAGGATGATGGAACCAGCAGTTGTTCTTACCTTACCCCATCCACCCATCCGAAATAATAACGCCCAACTACCAGAACAATCCATCCTCCCCAACGCCGAGTTTGTCAAGTTCATTCCCCACAACTGGCAGCTCGACGTTTCCATCTTAACCAAGGAACCCCAGGCCCTTGCATTCTACATCCTCACTCGCCATCCAATCTATTATGCCTTGTCCACCGCCATAGCTGTTCCCAGATCTATCTGCAACAATTCTGGAACAGGCTACAATTCTTTCCTGACCCTGAACCTCACTTTATATCCACCATAGACTGTGTTCCATTCAAACTCACCATATCAGCCATACGCCACATCCTTCATCTACCCGCCGAATTCTACCTTCCAACCCGCGAACATTTAGATCCCAACCTTTCTATCACCGAAACCCTAGCTGAAATCCAACTCTGGGTTATGATGGCCCTCTTTCCAAACCCTCAGATTTCTGCACAAAAAACCTTCAATCTCACTGGCGGATACTTTTTGATGTAATCAACAAATGCTTCACCGCCAAGCATTCCGGCCATGACTCTGCGTCGGCTCAAGTACTAGCCATGTTCACAGGCTTTGCCTTTGACCGACGCGTGGATTATGCTGCTTTCCTTTTCGAGGAATTATGAAGAGTCCATGTGGAAAGGGGCACCAAGAAAGGAAGAAAATATATTCCCCTACAGCGGTTTCTACAACTAATCATCCAGTATGCCATGGACCATGATGACGACATCCAAGAACGTCCGGAGGCAGACGTCTACCCCACAGTGGCGATTCAAAAGTTAACTTTGCCAAAGGGGGCCCCCACAGTGCCAATAATGAAAATACCTCTATCTTTGCTGCTGAGGTCAAGGGGGTTGGAACGGGTTCGGGCTTATATTCAAGAGTGTTATCCGGATGAGTCTCAGTCAGAACCGACTGAGACTAGCCAATCCGAAGGTGAGGCGAGCAAGAGTGAGAATGAGGGAGCTCGGGTGGAAGTTCAACAATCCCTGGGTACAGGTGAGAGGGAGACTGTGTTAGTGAGGGAGGAAGCAGGCGGTGAGGCAGCAGAGACGGCGGATTCAGAAAGAACCGTCTCTGTAGTGCAAGCGAGGGATATGCCATCTGAGGGTGAACCAAGCCTAATTAGCCGGACTCCTCACCATAAGACCGTCCGTCCAACCGTCGAACTAACCACCACCATCCACTTGGTTTCCCCTCAAAGGGAAACCACTTCATTTCACGGGGTTATAACACATACTCCATCGCCCTCTCATTCGGAGAGTGGCGGTGTTGAAAGAGGTCACACTCCTCCCCACGTGACCAGACTTCCTTCTTTCACGATTCCATCCCCCCATATACACACACCGCACGATGCCTCCGTGGCATCCCCAAGAGCTGCCTCCGTGGCAGCTCCTCAAACTTACGGATCTGCGCGTCCTATACAGGAGCCAGAAATGACGGAAGGATGACTGGGAGTGGATCAATCAACGCCCTCCACTTCCGGCCATCTCCCAATCAATTTGGAGATGTTAACGGCAGCTCTACATGCTGCCGGCGTGATTACCCGGGCTGACCTGGACGCCCAAAGGGAAGCTGCCGAGGAGCGTCACACCGCCCTACTTTCACTAATGAAGGGTAAGGGTGTCGCTTCCGAAGTTGGCCCCCCACCAGGTTCCCATTCAGTTCAAAATCAGATCTCAGAGCTCTCGGACAAGATCGATGCGCTTAACCGATTAATTCTTCAAGTCCAAGAGCAGTTAAATTCGAGAATGGATCGTCTTGAGTCGGCAGCCATCGAACTCCAGTGCTGTCCTCAAGCAGAGGCCCCAAAAAGAAAGCATGACGATCGGGACGACCCTGATCGTCATGAGGGGGATAAAAGGCGAAAGGTTCATCATGAGGAACCCGTAATGTTAATAGGGGGAGCAGAGACCACTGAAGGGACAGAGTTTCAGGGATCAGGGTAACAGAGACAGGAGGCTCAGGAATACTTGGTAATAGAAGACGAACCCATGATCGTGGGTCCAGCTCCACTGGATCCGATGACAGCAATGGTAGAGTTCGAGGAACCTCATGAGAAAGTTGAAATCATATTGGTATCTGATTCAGATTCCGATAGTGACGACAACGAACCCTTACTAATCCCTAAGCCTGAACCCGAATCTCCAACGAAAAAATCTTCATCCTCTTCCTTTGACTTCCTAAACTCACCACCGCCAGCCCATCAAGAAGAAATTCTTTCATCCATTCAAGCTCCCCAGTCACTCAAAGAATCCCAAATTGTCCTTAGCCCTCCTAGACTCCAAGCCCTCCTCCAGTCCAACAAACCGAACAACCAGGTCCTTCTCAAACCAAAAGGGTCGACTGCTTTGATGAAACTCCAGAAGGACCTGGTATATAAATGATTTATTCTGGGTGGACCATTATTCAAAAGGAAAAGCACAAAAACTGCCTCAAGAAGAGAAAGACAAACTTCGACAAGAACGGCGGGGGACAATCATAAAGCTTCTTGAAGCCAAAAGATCTGAAATCGAAGAACCCCCCGTTCAGGGCCTTAAAGAGTTTCTACAGAAGTTTCCCCCGGATCAGTTTCAGAACCCGTACCTAGAAGAAAGATTCAAAATGGTATTCAGAAAAAATCCTGGATCCTTCAGCAGACGCCTACCTATGGAACTTACAAATGTTACCAAAGCTGAACAGGCCGAATACTATCAATTGATGCTCCGGGAAAGAAGGTCAAAGGTCTCGAAATCAAAGATAAAGAAACTCGTTTCTATCACCATGTGCAAAAGGGCAAAAGTATACTACCCCGCCTTTCAAGTAGAAAGAGAAGATGGCACTGCTGATGAGTTCTTCGAGAATGACCTAGACTTCATAAATGTGGACGACGTCGAATTCCTACACGAGCGATTGAAAAATCGCATTAAAGGACATATGCCTCGCATGACTGCTTTGGGTGCCTTAGTTCGAAGCATGAACCGTCGGTCGATCATTATGTGCCTAAGAGACTTCCAGAAGGCTATCGAGGGCGCAATGGTTAAAGTGGGACTTCGAGCACCGGAACAGGATAGCTTCCTTCTAGCCCACCATCCGGCCTACAGAGTTATTTTCAGAGGAGGCCCGGGTGTCATTTTTGTCAATCACAAGGGCTACAAAAGTTTCATGCGCTTTGAGGATCTTCCTTGTTACTCCGATGGTACACTCAGATTGGTTCGAGCCGCACTTACACATAAAGTTCAGGACTTTGACTCTCAACCAGATCCCGAACAAAGATGCTCACCAAAGGAGATTAAGGACACCCTCAGCGACATTGAACTCTTGAACGAACGGCTACATTTGAGACAAGTGACCAGACGCTTCGACGTCATCCTTGGACTCCGAGAATCTACGATCATGCCAGAGTTCCAGGCCCTCCTAAATGATCGAAAAGGGGGAGATTGTTAGAAATTTTATTTCGATCATAGGAAGTTGTTTTGTAATAATTATTTCGTTATTGTTTAGTCTTGTATTTATTTCCTATGTATTTTATTTCTATGTAAAAGTCAAGGGGCCAAAGGTGTCAATGTGTGATAGTTAATTAAAGGAGCCTAGAAATAGGCTCCTAGGGTTTCATTGTAAAACACACGGTTGAATACATTGAATATTATTGCAGCCGCCATTTGCTTTATTCTCTCAACATTCTTCTTGTTCTTTCATCATTACACAATTATTGAGTTGACATTCTTCTTGTGAGTGATAAAGAATCATCAAAGGTACTGATATTATTCGGGATTTAAGATTTACAAAATCAGACAGCATTATAAATACATAGAATAGGTTTTTCTATTGTAATCAAGTTTCTGCACATTTAAGTTTGAAATTGCTTTTGGTTTAAGTTTTCATAAGCCTCTAAGGTTGTAAAACCCTAAGAACAGTTTGTGTTCTTCGTCTAAACAAACAGATTAGAGGTGATTGTAATCATTCAGTTCAGCAATACAAGCAATTTTGTTTATTCATTAATGTTTATCTGTTATGGATTCTGAAAGCTTTTACTAAAGTAAATAAGTGTTATTCCGCAAACTTCTTAATTAGACTTTGATTTAATACAAGATTATTGGTTTACACTCTGATCAATTCAAATCAGTTAATCTTAGGTAGTAAAGTTCAGATCCTGGCAGAAGTGATCAGAGTGAAGAAGGTTTTCCTCTGGCAACTGTCGGTTTTGATGAGGTATGGGAGGGCGGGGAATGGTTAGGGTGAGCGGGGAATCCATGAGTCCTGTACAAAAGCAACATAGTTAGTTGAGCAGACTATTACAGAAACGATACACAGAGATTAAGTCCGAAATAAGTGTGAAATAGAACCTGTCTATTCTGTTTAAAGCATCAGCATTTTTATCAATAGAAGGTAAGTTCTAATGTAAAAATCCAAATTTGATCGTTTAGAGACCAATGTTAGAATAGACATGTTCACTCAAACACTTATTTGAACAAGAACCAATGGTGCAAAGGACTTGGAAATTTATTTTGATTTTGATTTATGTAAATTAGAATTGCAATGAAAAATAGGAAAAAAAATGCTAAGTGTTGAATTTCGGTTGACGAACCAAAATTCGGATGAAGAGGTCCGGATTTCTGGTAGGATCGAAACTCGGATGGGCTGGTCCGAACTTTGGGTAGGATTGAAATTCGGATGAGATGATGCATGAAAAAGTAAAACTTAAAGAAAAACTAAGTTTGGGAAAAAAATATGGGGGACCCGAGGTCTGGATGAATCCGAGATTTGGTTATGAATGCTTACATTTAACACTTAGGCTAAAAATGAAGTTACAAAATTCAGACTGGGTCTGAATTTCATTTGGATCCGAGTTTCGGGTGAGCCATGACATACACTTAGAATTATAAAAAATATATAAATGTCATCATTGAGAACCGGCCGAATTTCGGGTGATTCGAAATTCAGATGGGCCGAAGTTGATTTTTATATATTTTCTAAGGCAAGGATGTCAAGTGATCCGAATTTCGGATGGATCCGAAATTAGGATGGGGTCCTATGAATATGAAAAATTAAAGTAAAAAATTTAACAAAGTATGGGCCATCCGAATTTCGGATGGATCCGAAATTGGAACGGCCATGCGAATTTCGGATTGACCCGAAATTATACTTAGAAAAATTATGCACTTATGGTTTGAAATGCACATGCGTACGTGTACAAGTATCAAAACACATAAAAATGCATCAAAATGCAGATTTTAATACAAGAGTGATAAGGAATATTTTATTTAACTATACTAACTTATAAAAACCTGATTTAATAACCTAAAAATGTAAAAAAAAATCGAGTAAAAAACCCTTTAAAATTCTGAAAATTAAAAAACCTTAAAAAGTAAGTTAAACTTGAAAATAAAGTAAGAAAATGGATACCTGATGGTAGATGAGAAGGAAAATGCAAGAAGAATGATGAAAAACGGTTGAAAAATGAGCTTGGGAGCTTTAATGAACGTAGCTATGGCGGTGGAATGTCGACGGAGAAGAAGAAAATGATCGCATAGGGGATAAGTAAAGAAATGCCGCCTATTTATAGGCAGGTGGGTCGGGTAGGGTCTGACGATCCGCGTGGAAGTTTTCCAACCGGTGGGCCAAACTTACTCAAATAGATATTGGGTCATAACGTAAATGGACTAAAATAAACTTAACTAAATAAAAATTGACCCAAAAAAAAATCTCTTTGAGTTTTCTATTAAAATCCTAAGTAACATGTAACAAAGTATAAAATAAACAAAGGAAAATTATAAAAATCTTTTTGAATTTTCAATTAAACTACTAAAAAAACGTTAATCGAAGTATAAACGAAACAAAGAAATTTAATGAAAATCTGTGAATCCTACTTTTCAATCACCAATTAAATGTAATAAAATTAAGAACAAGATCAAGAACAACTAACCGAATGATTGTATTAATCATAAAGACGATTACAGATTGGAAATGATGAAGAACGGTTACTGTTGACCTAGATTCCTTTCCACAAATTCCGGCAATATGATTTACAATGTCAGATGTATATAATTACAAAGTCAAAGATTATATTTATATACTAATTAGAACTTTGATCAAAATACACTTTGAACCCTAAACTCTTATTTCATCAACAAAATAATTTCTAACAATCTGCTCCTTTGATGAAATAAGCAAAGTCTTCATCTTGTCAGTCCCAACTTCATCTCAAAATTTGTAACACTTTTTCTGTTGGCAAGCCTCCACTTTATCTTTGATATGAATTCTACCATGAGCTTCTTATCATTAGCACTGAGGGCTCCTCTTTTAGTTTTCCTCTTCTGATCAGCAACTAATTTTCCTTTCAGCCCACTCATTACCTTCTGGAGTGTTACATCACAAAACTTGTTTAATTCAATGCTCCTCATAGCTCTCAGCTTTCGATTCTTATCTTTGTACATTACAACTGGACGCTTCACCATAATAACTTGAAACTCTTTCAGCTCCCCAGCAAACTTAATTTCTCTATTCGGTGGAGTCACATTTATCTTTCGCATGCGCCTTTCAACACCGATTTGGAGATCTTTAAGTGACATAAGAACAAGCTTAATATTCATGAAATGAAACAAGGTCTTCAAAGCAAATATGCAATGTGCATTCCTTTTGTTTCTGCACAATTCGTCAAACAAGTCTTCAATATCCACCAAGTTCATCCAAAACATATCGGCTTCAGTGAATGTGTACGTATATCCATCAAATCTTGTAACAGTGATGGTAGGATAAAATATCTTAACAAATCTATCCTTTTCAATCTTTATCTGATCAACTATTAGAAACTCACTTCTAACATTTTCTACACTTTGTGCCTTATTCTGAAGAAAACTAGCATAATTCACTAGATTAGGTCTATTCGGCTCCAAAACTCTAAGTAATTTCATAAATGTGCACGATGCTTGCTGTTGGTACATCCCGTGTGACGATAGCAGTCTAAGTTATCTTACATTGTGATTTTGCATATATTTGGTATATATATATTATATATGATTGATGTTTATCAGTGTTTGTATGTTTGAACTTGATGTAACGTATTACAAGAAGTTCAAACATAAAACTCAAAGATAAAATCAATCATAAGGTAATATTATAAGTTTCATCACTTAAGTGTTTAAGTGTATTGGCTAGATTCGAATAGGTTAAGGAAGGCATTCGAATCTGTGATAGATTCGAATGTATCCTTAGATTCGAATGGGCTAGATTCGAATCTGTCAGATGGACAGATTCGAATGAGGCCTTAGGCCAGATTCGAGGTTGGCCCACAACAGACTCGAATCAGGGTCTATAATTAGGGATAGACTCGAATGATTAGAAGACCTTTGGCAGAATTCGTGAGGAATTAAGCAATAGGCGATCTCGAGTTTATCAGCTAGGTGAGTCCCGTTTCGGAGAGAATTAGTACGTAGGATCGTTCGTGTGTCGTTCGTTCAGCGTCTAATAGTCTCCGTGTTTCCGTTGGTTGAGAGTTGTCCGTCTGACCGTCAACGAGGATTCCGCACTCGTTAACGGATCCGCGTCTAGATAGATCTGTCAGTGGTAGACCTTACAAGTGGTATCAGAGCCTACGGAGTGTTCGTGGTGTTCTTCGTGTTCATCAGAAACATTCTAGGTTTCTTGACGCTAGTTGGACGGTTTTTCTCTCAAAAACGTGTTTTTGAGCTTAGCAAATTCATATTCGGGAAACACTTTGTCGTTTTTCACGTTTTTGGTCGAAATCATTATTTTTCGTTTGAAAAATAGTGATTTAATCCGTAAAACGTCAAAAAATCAAAGTGTTAGCCGTTTTTCGAGTTTGCGGCGCTCGAATCTATAGGGGTAATTAGGGTTTTACTTTATTTTCGAGTATAACCAAAATACGCTCCTATCGAGTCAATTTCAGTCAGTTTCGAGTCTGTGGGGTTTCGAATCTATTAATACATTCGAATTGGTTCTCGAATCTATATTCTTTCGAGTTTGTTTCGAGTTTGTTATTGTTTCGAGTCTGAGCTTCGATTCTGCTGATTTTCGATTCTGTTTGTGCCTTCGATTCTAAGGGTCTTCGAGTTTAAGAGTCCTTCGAATCTGACCTATCTTCGAATCTGTGGGATTGTTCGAATCTGACATTATTTCGAATCTACTTGAACTTTAAGACTTAATCGAATTTAATTTCAAAAGATTAAACATTAATTAGTTTCGAATCTTTCTAGATTCGAATAAGTTAATTTAAATCAGTTTCTAATTAAATTAATTAAGTTCAAATTCAAATTCTTTCAGAAAAGATGTCGAACCTTCAGAAATTCCTTGAAATGGATCACGAAGTTGGGAAGGCCAATGCACCACCTAAGCTGATGAAAGTTGAGGATTAATACTGGTGGAAGGATAGATTCACGGATTTTGTACGATTCAACGACATGCGCATGTGGGTGTGCATTGATGAAGGGTACATTCCACCAGTATCTGAGGTAGAAGGCCGTCAAAAGGTTCTGTCATATCAAATGATGAAAGAAGATGACAAGAAACTATTTGAAGCCGAAAACAAAGCTTTCTCTATTATCCGAATGGCGTTACCTCAAGATATCTTGCACACATTTCGGACTCAGAGGACGTCGAAAGAGCTTTGGGAGTCTCTTCAGAAACGGTGTGAGGGTAATCCACGGGTACGTAGAAAGCGTACTGAGCTGTTAACCCAACAGTTTGCAATCTTCAAGGCTCTTAAGGATGAACAGTTGGATGATATTATCACACGATTTTATCATCTGATAACAGAGCTTGAAAGTCATGGCATTGAGTACTCGGACAGTGACAAGAACAATAAGCTTCTTGATGCCCTACCAGCCAAATGGGCTATGTACGTGGCTATGATTAAGCTGAATGAAGATAAGTACTATGCTCAATCACTGGATGACATCGTGGGAACGTTGAGGGCATATCACTTCGAAATGATAAAGGCTGAGACTGATTATGAGCAAGTCCAAAATCCGGCTATGTATTTTGGAAAGACATCCAAATCATCAGTGACAGCTGATCAGAAGAGTGCTACAGCGTTTTTCACCGGAGAAACGTCATCGCCACCAGAGTCCGAAGACTCAATCAATCGCGCGTTCTTAGGGTTGGGAAGATCGGAAGAACCGCAACCTCAAGTCAATCAGGCATCTACAAGTCAGAACTATTCAAAGATGCCAATGAGCTCAAAGTCGGCAGAAGAACATCTGAATCTGCTTGCTTCGTTTGTGGCCGCATACGGCAATTGCGTTCAAGGGAAGATTAATGATCCGGCTCTTTGGGATGAAGATTACGATCAGGTCGACCCTGATGACTTAGAGGAGATGGATCTTAAATGGCAACTGGCCATGGTGACCCAACGGGTTAAGAGATTCATAAAGAGAACTGGGAGGAATCTCCAGATGAATAACAAGGGGATAGGATTTGATAAGTCCAAGGTCAAATGCTACAACTGTCAGGGATTGGGACATTTCGCGAGGGAGTGTCAAAGACCGAAGGTAGAGTCATACCAGGGGCAGAGTCAGCATCAAGGACAATACCAAAGTCAGTCCCAACAGAGATATCTTCCGAGTTCTTCATCTGGTCAAGCCAATCTAGCGGGTCTGATATCAAATGTCACTTCTGAAAGACAGCTAGATGGTTCTTATGACTGGAGTTCACATCCGGAGTCCAATGCTAGAGCTTTTATGGCTGAAGTTACGGAGAATGGTTGTGAAGAGGATGAGCAGACCACAAGGGACAGCAGTCCGATGTGGGTAGAGAAAGCGAATGATCAGACCGTGCTGGAGTTTGCTGCTCAGATGGCCAACGTGGAATCTGATAACTCCAAGGTTAGTCTTTCTAATTCTCTATTTCGTTATTTATGTGCCTTATGTGTTACTTCTAACGATAGGTTAAATCTAGTCTTAGACTCACATAAGACCATAGCTGCTCAAAATGAAAACTTGAAAATAGAAAATGCTAGCCTAAATGACATAAAACAAGATTTAAAAGAAAAGCTTAAGGCTGATGCTCAAGATGTAATCGTTCTAAAAGACAAACTGAGTGAGCAGTGTGTTAGAATAGAACTTATGTATGAGCACGTAGAAGCCTTGACCAAAAGTCTGAAAGACAAGGACATAGAGCTAGCCGAGACAAAGGTTAAGGTAGCAGAGGCCAATAGCAAGCTGGAAAAGTTTAGGAATTCGAGCCTAAACCTAGGGAAAGTCTTAGATGCCCAAAGACAGTCTAAGAAGCCTGTAGGTCTAGGTTTTCACGAAATTACTCCACCTTTCAATG
>JAANYP010002102.1:0-28319 GCA_020465985.1 Centrapalus pauciflorus | reverse complement strand
CCCTATCTAATACGGTGTCTTCAAACCTTTGTGTATGGCAAGATTCTCCGAAAGTATCTTTGCACAGCTTTCAAAGTTTGCTGTTCGGAATAAAAACAGCTGATGGGAAAAAATAGTGAAGCTGACCGACCTAAGCTTGATTCTCACTATAATTCCGCTTCTCTTCAGACCTGTCTTTGCCCAGCATTAGCTTGAGGTGAAGGATAACTTGGTCTTACTGAGTGACTAGCCGTGGTGGTCCGAATCCTTCTTACTAAACCTTCTGGGCAACCGGCTGGACGTTGTGTTCTTTCAGGCAACCAGGTGTTGAAGTCGCTTTGCCGATCATGTCATATCTCCATTCAACAGGGTAGAAGTCATCGGCTCGAAGACGAAATCTAAGGGGGAGAAACGTAACTTCTTTAATCCTAAGGAGATACCAGTTGTCTGCAATCACACTGGGCAGCCAACAGATGGATTTGAAACAGGTACAGCGAAATGGTGTCCTCATCAAGCGTGCGATGCCTACGCAGGCTGTCTTGCCAACCCGGCAGCAGTCTAGGGGGAGGCGTCCATTCCGGAGGACAGGCCCCTAGAATAAAAGGAGGGCAATAAATGCTAACTGAAGTAAGGAAGAAGACGAAGAGGAAAGTCCTGAGGCTGCTGTCATCACACAAATGCAGCAAGCTAAGGAAAAGAAAAGCAGGCTGATGATCCATACAGCATGAAACAGGCAGAAATTCATTCAACATTTCACAAGGCCAAGCGTAAAGAAGAATGGGTCGTTTTCCAAAGCACAATTACTTTGAGTTTAGAGAAGAACACTTCCAATCAAGCTCTGGTAGGAATTGAGAAAAGAAGAAGAATCGGCTAATAGCTGTGCTAAATCGTTTGCACTTCTCAATAAGAAAAGAAATTAAAATGTCTACGCTTGGAGGTGGAAAAGAAAAGTAAATGGATAGCTGCCAGACAATCAGGCAGGAGTAACAGAGAATGGAAGTAGAGAAATTGTACATCAGTGTCTCTTGTACCAAATCAAACAGTACCCCCATGCAAGCAGCTCAATACCACTTTGACACTTGGCTGAAGAAAAGGTTCATGATGTTGCTTAAAAGAAGGCTACCAAGGAAGAAATTTCAGTGAGTACGATCCCCTACGTATCGAAGGAAGGCATCAGGGGAAAGCTTAAATAACAGGATTTGTGCAACATAGGCCCAAATTGGAAACTTATGACCACACTGATGTAGCTCGATGGGATACAGAGAGTGGATTGAGCTGGCAGCTGCCCTGAGTGAAATCAAAGTCTGAAACTTCGAAACAAATCAGGGCCTATGGCAAGATTGATGGAAGAGTAATGGATCTGGCTCCATAGATTTTCTAAGGAAGTTAGTGCAAGGTGTCTTTGTCACACATCCTATAAATAAATGCCAGATGGACTAAGAAGGACACGGAGCGGAAAGAACTCCCTTATAATGATTGAACAAGGAGATTTGGCTGTGGAAAATGAAAGGAGTTTGACCACAGCTTAGCCTGATGGGGAGTAGATTTGAAGAATGGCAAAGTGTAATTGAAGATCCGGAGTTAGGTGGCATGTTTTGTAGATAGCCAGGTCTCAAAAGAAATGTTTTGCAAGAGCGTCAACAGACCTACATAAAGGGGGGCTGAGCAGCGGGTTAGCCTCATAAGTTCCAATCCTCCTTCGACAGTCCTAGCTTATGGAGAGCACCATCTGGATGAGCTGAAGGAATTTTGTACAACAATGTGAGAGTAAGATCTAACTTCAGGTTTCCTCGAGTTGAAAATTGAAGAAAGGAAGAAACGATGGGAAGAACTTGAAAGAGATCATAACAATGAGAATGACATTCTGCAGTCCAGTGAGATCCATCTGCCACTCTTGGGCAGGTTGAAGAATGTGAAGCGTTCCATCGTTGGAACGGCTTACCGTTTTCTGTCTCCCAAAAAAACAGTCCAATGGATCATTAAGTTGTACCTATGTTAATATGTTGTAATTCTCTTTACATTAGTTGTAAAATACTTAGTACATTGGTTGTACTCTTGTAAGACTGTCGGTTGTTGTATGAAATCTAGCATCAGTGATAGTATATAAACTGATATTTTACATACTGTAATGTTGGTAATTTTGATTTCAGCAAATGTACTGTAAAAAAATAGTGAGTTTTGATAAGACCACTTAGACTGGTTATTGCAATAGGGGGGAGATTGTTAGGCACAAAAAAGGACTCCATGTTAAACCTGTTTTACTACATCGAGGGGAGATTTATGAATCAAACCTGTTGATTGCATTTGAAGGTTGAATGTTAAGCCTGTTATATGCCTTATTGAACCCTGAAAATGAGTTTGCAATATCAGTCTAAAGCGGTTCTATATGGTTGCATGTGTTGCAACTAAGACAGTTTGTCCAGCTGCTCTGTCTGCTGACAGGCTGGACATAAACTGTCTACGCTGGCTCGTACACTGTCGAGCAGCTATGGGCACATTTTAAGTGTTTTCTTTCTGTTCTGTGAACAGAACCTGTTCTTTGTGAACAGGCTAAACACTTTTGGAATTGTTTCCAAAGCTCAGCATAGTAATTGTTTTTATTACAATATTCATTTACAAAGTCGAAGACAAAGTGGAAAACAGAACTACTCAGCCTGCCCAAGCTGTTCTGTAACATGAAGACAAAAGGTTATTTGAAAAAGGGTGACAGACCTTTTTCTTATATCAAAATAGGCCTTTACAAGGAAGAAAAACGCAAAGTTGACATTCCTAAATTAGTTAAAGGCAATGCAACAGTAGACAAAGTAAAAAGACAAAAGTTCTGCACATGTTAAGACAAGTCTGCTTTTCAGAAAAGTGCAGAAAAGGTTATGTTGTCTTTTCAACAAGACTTCTCTTTTTCATTCCGTCCAATGAAGATGTTTCTCTTAGATCCTCTGAATGAGTATAAAAGGAAGCTTCTAAGGACAGAAAGAAGTGTGAAGAAAGCTAAGTGCTGAAACCAAGAGTGAACGTGCAAGTGTGATTTTCATGCATGCAAGCCTTCTGTGTAAATCAGTATCTGTGTGTCTAAGCTGTTTTACATAAGCTGTTCCCTTAAGTCTTGTAAACACAGTGAGTGCTTCTTAGTGAGTGTATTCATTGTATACTAGTTTGAGTTTGTCTTAGACTAGTGAACATACTGTTGTATCTGTCATCTCAGCTTGAACTATTCCGCATTCAAGCTTGTTTGTAATTAACAATTTGTTGATAATACATACAAACATTGAGAAAATTGTGTGTAGTTTTTAAATAGCTGTATTCACCCCCCCCCCCCTCTACAGCTTAAAGCTATATACTTTGGGAACCTCTCGGGACCTATAATTATTAGTCACATACTTTGCTTACTTGTACCTTGTGCTTAAACCTTATTACTTGACAATTTTACGCATAAGTATGAGGCATTTAAGCCTTGTGTACAAGAGCCTAGAGCTATATGTACAATTGATTTAAGCATGTTTGGGAAAGGAAACTAAACCTTGTGGTTAATATACTAAATATGAGACCAAAGGGGTAATGTGAAAATTTTTGGCCAATGAAAGGGGGAATTGATCCCTAATCGTGACCCTCTTCTCACTTCTTCATTTTCTAAAATCTGCACACATACATATTTCAAGAGAAGCTCCAGCTAGGGTTAGAGAGGAATTCGTATAAATTGGCTTGATGACCTCCGAATCTTGGAGCAACTAAAGTTAACAAATTCAAGGTATGATTATTCATGTTTTTAAGAAGTGAATATAAAAGTTTCTATCATGTTTCTCACCTCCTTTACGTTGCTATTCCATACCATTAATTCACATGGAAACTAAAACAAGTATGCTTATAAGCACTAAAAGAGAGATAGCCAACTATTTGATAAATTTCTGGATATTCAACACAAGAAGTTAATTAAAATTTGGTTTCTTGGGATGATTGAGTTTATCCAAGGAATTAGAATTAAAGTGATTAAATTCTTGTGTTAATGATGTTAAAAGTGTACTCTTATGTTTATAGTAATGACCCAATACCTAGAGGTGAGTTTCTAAGAGTTTGGTATGTTAAAAATGAGTTTGGAGTGGAGAAAACCGAGCAGGGTATCAAAAGACGGCGTTGTGGTGTGCAGGGCTGAGGAACTCGCCGAGTTCTTCTATGACCTCGCCGAGTTTACCATCAGATGGGCCGTTTTTCAAAAGATAAAAGTTGTAGCTCTATGTGTCCTCTTCGTCTGGACTCTTGAATCACCTAAATCCGAGTTCGTATGAAAAAGTTATGGTCAAAATACGAAACTAGTGCGAGTTGAGCCCTTTTCACCCAAAACACTTATTTTAAGTCCCATAATGATACTATAACATCATGGGATCATTCTATAGTTATATAACACTTAAATTAACGTTTAACATCACCCAAAAGTCTATAAAACTCAATAAGAGTCGTATCAGTGTCGATAAATTCGGAAACTTAAACCGAAAACGTTTAAACATTTCAATTAACTTCCAAACCTTATGATATATTATTATAAGCTAATGAATACTTTGAACATAATTATTTAATAGGTTTGGAGCTCGAAGAAATGTCGGTTATCGGTTCGAGGCGTTAAGTGGCCTTATTGGCCGTATTGAGCCTTCATGGCTATTATAGCGTATTGTACTGTGAGTTCAAGCATTGATGTGTGTGTTGCATACATAATTACATGTTTATTTTATTAAAGACATTGTGCATATCTATTTGGCATCATCCTCTTATATGATGCATTGCACTGATTTTATTATACTGCCTTATTGGCGGTTCAGTACTTGATCATGGCCTATGGCCAGCATACCTTATTTGATACCCCATTATACACGTCAGCATCTTGATTATGCTTTGATTCCTTGTTCATACATATCATGACTTTTATGCTACACATGATGATTATTCATTTCATGTTCATATGATTACTCTTGATTAACCCCTTTGTGAGCTATGCTCATTTATCCTTGGTCTCACCGGATATCCAGGTTATCATTATTATTATCAAGCGCCTTACTTTGTGTTTGTGCGTATAAATTCCTACACCACATGAGCTCGTGGGTAGGTGGCCGGACTTCGGGTGCCGGTTGGAGTTGCGCAGCTGGACATTGATCCATAGTTGTTGGCAACGGCGGGTCAGCGGGTCATGTACCGCAACCTATGCAAATTAATGGGCTATGCCCACATTATTTTATTGAAAAGATATTGCAATTGTCATTACATAATTATTTTATCATTTATACATGTTGTATGTTTTGCACTCCATATCGATCTAGTAACTCACTTAGCAAATTTTATTTGCTAACCCCTCACTTTTATATACCTCAGGTGGCGTTAAGTAAAGGCAAGGTGATCGTCGGCTTTGGTCCTAGGGTTTAAATGGACTGAATCTGAAGCCTTAACTTTGGTAAGGCTATGCTTATATAATTGGGAGGTAACTGGGTAGTTGTCTACCATTATGTTTAATATGCATGGATAAAGACATGTAATGTCTTTCGGATTGATGTTAGAAATTGTAATCTAGTAAAAGTATCTTGTGAAATTACTTTATCTTCCAAAATGATGGTTTATAATCAAACAGGGATATTGACTCCGTGTGAACGGGTCATGCCCGATTTTCTTTAAAAATTATGTTAATTATAATTAATACACTGCAACCCCATTTTTATTATATTAAGTTGAAATGGGTGTTTCAATTTGGTATCAGAGCCGATGTTCATTGCATGAGTATGGTCGACGATACTTTACTATGAGCTCGGTTTCAGATGCTTGTATTGGCCGCCTAGTCAACACTATTATAACATAAGCTAAGTTATGATTTGGCCTAGTACGGGTACGGGTTTAAGTTAATGAAAATGCTACTGTATAGTTAACGCGTGTATATACGCTTAATGTCATACAACTTAATGGCTGGACATATTGAACTAACTCCCAATATGGGAATTGATTCTAGTTATGAAAATAGGCATACAGTGAAGAATGCCTAATGGAGGTATTACTAATGCCTCGTGATATAAATTCTCAACTGAGGAATTCGAATACCTTATATATTAAAGGAAATAAGCACCGATAATAATGGTTTGTTCTGAAACCTTAAGGAATGCTATTAAAAAGCAATATATCTTTATAATTCCTTGATGGAATTGTATGATGATAAATGAATCCATCCATGATTATGTTGGAACCTAAGTAATTATAATATATATACCTCCAACTATTGGATTTATTTTCCAAGGACCCTATAATTATAATAACAATAATAATCTAAGTCTGTAACTCACGATGAAGGGCTAATGAATGCTACTATGTAGCAACTATCGTTGTAATGCGCTACAATCATAACCCCTTGTGGGAAATAGGAGATGGGTGAAGTGCTCTCCCCATAGCTTTTCTTAAAATTTATAAGAAAATGGTTGGTAGTAACAACTATGAATTCAATAAATGAAATAATGATATTAAACACAAGTCCTTCTTGTATCAAAGGTCACTAAGTGCCAAACAGTTAGAAGGATAATATATTGAAGTAAATGATTGATTCCAAAATATGTATATACATACACATGCATCTTTAATAAAGACCAAAATAGGTCGTAAGGCCTAAAGGTCGATGTACATTAGAAATATGAAAAAAAAAAAAAAAGAATAATAAAGAAAAGTAAAATGCACATATATGACTATGACATTAAAAGAGAAGTCCCTTGTTGGGAAAAGTTATGAAATTATAATCTTATGCTAAGTATACAAGTAATGAATTATCTTGAAACTCAAATGATCAATAATTAGTATAGTTCTATTAAGATAGAAGTGCATGATATATGAGAAATATGGGAGATCTGGAATCTTCAATTTTAAATTATAATAACTATATATAATAGTCCAAGTTGGGACTCAATTAAAAATCTACTAATTTTGATAACCTTTTGTATAACTGAGGTATTTAAAAGCTTATGTAAAGATCTACTAATTATTAATAATTCAATGAATTCCAAGTTAAGTATCGTACAGTTGATTAAAGACTGTAAAATAGGGATTCATTATACCGAGTTTCCCATTTTGGGTGCTCTGGTTTTAATTGTTAAAAGAAGGACGTCACCTGTAAAGGTGCATGAGTTACCGTAAACTGAAGGGGTAACAGTCCAAAATAAATATTCTTTGCCTTGTGCTAATGATCAATTAGATCAGCGGCAAAATGCTTCCTATTTCACAGACATTGATCTGTGAATTGAATACTAATAACTAAAAGATCTGTGAGAAGGTGTACCAAAGACCTCATTTCATACTTGATGTGGTCATCATAAATTGGTTATGCCGTTGGAACTCACGAATGCACTAGTAGCATCTATGGATCTACTAATCCAATCTCAATATAATCATATTGGATAAATCAGTTATTGTTTATCGATAATATCATAATATCATAAATATAATTTGAATATAAAATACATCCTTGTGCGATGTTGAAAATACTTCACAAGAAAAATTTATGTAAAACTTTCAAAATGCGATTTCTAGATATAAATTTCAAACTGAACTTTATAAGCTTAAATGGAACATGTATATACACACTTATTTAGAACTTGACATAACTACTATAATTAATGTCACATATTTCAAATACCATAAATATGCCAAGTATGGAATCTAAATCTAAATAGGTCTAATTCTTGACCTATATCATCTTTGAGGAGGGAATACATTCATATCCCTTTAAAATAGAGAAAAAATTATTTATGATAGTCGCTGTTAATGCGACTGAAATGAGAATTTTGGTGATTGACCGAGGGGTCTAATTTGTACATAAACTTGAGTGCCCCATTAGTTGAGCTTATCTTCTTCTGGGTAATTCACAAGAATTGAAATCATTAAAGGATCGCGTATAGGCCTTTAAGCCTGGCGGTTTCCATAATTATCTATTGAAAGAAATTTACAATATTAAGTATACTTATCATTTGAGAGATACTAAAAAGTATGGTGATATTAAGCCACATATTAGTGGTTAGGAATGAAATGTGAAGACTCGGAATCAAAACTGATAACTAAATACAAACTAAATGACGATAATGTTGTCGTTAATAATAAAATTGAACCTATTTCATATAAGTTAAATAAGTAATTAGTTACGTTGGAAACCAACAAGCATTATATGCTTTACCAAATAATGAACCTATGCTGCCGAAAGATTGAATGAAAAAGGAATATATAAAGTGTGACTCATTATGAGGGTCACTACAATGTAGTTCCAGAACAAAAGTACCACATCTGATTGTTTCCCAAATGAAGAGATATTATAGTGAATGCGAAAATATATCCTTAATATAAATAGCAATCCTGTAACGAACCGAACATTGCTATGGATTTAAAAATTTTATACATAATGGGTAAATAAGTAAGAAGTAAACCGTCAAACAACCATGATAGTGATAGTGACTATGTCACTAACATGCTATTAATGGGTTATTAAACCTGATACTTATATAGCAATGTCGCTATCTATATGTTTGGGTCGGGTGATCCGACGATACCAACTATACATAGCTCACTTATAATTGTCTATGACGGCCATGCTAATATTTAATAAAAGTCTCTTGAAGGTCCTGGAGAGATTCCGTGGGCGGAATCTTTTCAAGGGGGGAGGAGTTGTAACATCCTCAAATTTAATATAATATTTAAACTACTAATTATACTCTTAACCAATAATCTGAGAGATTTATTTAAAATAATCGAAATGTAAGAATTTATATTCTTAATCATTAAAAGGGGATACATGTGTACTAACTGTACTTTATGAAACTATAAATAAATAAATGAGACTTACATATATTCGAGTTAGTGGAATTCATACATTTATATATTAACTTCTACAACTTATTAAATTTTCAAATGAATTTCAATTTAAATATTTTAATTATGATTATTATAAGATTATTAGCCACAAACTTTGCTTACTTGTACCTTGTGCTTAAACCTTATTACTTGACAATTTTACGCATAAGTATGAGGCATTTAAGCCTTGTGTACAAGAGCCTAGAGCTATATGTACAATTGATGTAAGCATGTTTGGGAAAGGAAACTAAACCTTGTGGTTAATATACTAAATATGAGACCAAGGGGGCTAATGTGAAAATTTTTGGCAAATGAAAGGGGGAATTGATCCCTAATCGTGACCCTCTTCTCACTTCTTCATTTTCTAAAATCTGCACACATACATAATTCAAGAGAAGCTCCAGCTAGGGTTAGAGAGGAATTCGTATAAATTGGCTTGATGACCTCCGAATCTTGGAGCAACTAAAGTTAACAAATTCAAGGTATGATTATTCATGTTTTTAAGAAGTGAATATAAAAGTTTCTATCATGTTTCTCACCTCCTTTACGTTGCTATTCCATACCATTAATTCACATGGAAACTAAAACAAGTATGCTTATAAGCACTAAAAGAGAGATAGCCAACTATTTGATAAATTTCTGGAAATTCAACACAAGAAGTTAATTAAAATTTGGTTTCTTGGGATGATTGAGTTTATCCAAGGAACAAGAATTAAAGTGATTAAATTCTTGTGTTAATGATGTTAAAAGTGTACTCTTATGTTTATAGTAATGACCCAATACCTAGAGGTGAGTTTCTAAGAGTTTGGTATGTTAAAAATGAGTTTGGAGTGGAGAAAACCGAGCAGGGTATCAAAAAAACGGCGTTCTGGTGTGCAGGGCTGAGGAACTCGCCGAGTTCTTCTATGAACTCGCCAAGTTTACCATCAGATGGGCCATTTTCAAAAGATAAAAGTTGTAGCCCTATGTGTCCTCTTCGTCTGGACTCTTGAATCACCTAAATCCGAGTTCGTATGAAAAAGTTATGGTCAAAATACGAAACTAGTGCGAGTTGAGCCCTTTTCACCCAAAACACTTATTTTAAGTCCCATAATGATACTATAACATCATGGGATCATTCTATAGTTATATAACACTTAAATTAACGTTTAACATCACCCAAAAGTCTATAAAACTCAATAAGAGTCGTATCAGTGTCGATAAATTCGGAAACTTAAACCGAAAACGTTTAAACATTTCAATTAACTTCCAAACCTTATGATATATTATTATAAGCTAATGAATACTTTGAACATAATTATTTAATAGGTTTGGAGCTCGAAGAAATGTCGGTTATCGGTTCGAGGCGTTAAGTGGCCTTATTGGCCGTATTGAGCCTTCAGGGCTATTATAGCCTATTGTACTGTGAGTTTTAGCATTCATGTGTGTGTTGCATACATAATTACATGTTTATTTTATTAAAGACATTGTGCATATCTATTTGGAATCATCCTCTTATATGGTGCATTGCAAACTGATTTTATTATACTGCCTTATTGGCGGTTCATTACTTGATCATGGCCTATGGCCAGCATACCTTATTTGATACCCCATTATACACGTTAGCATCTTGATTATGCTTTGATTCCTTGTTCATACATATAATGGCTTTTATGATACACATGATGATTATTCATTTCATGTTCATATGATTACTCTTGATTAACCCCTTTGTGAGCTATGCTCATTTATCCTTGGCCTCACCGGATATCAAGGTTATCATTATTATTATCAAGCGCCTTACTTTGTGTTTGTGCGTATAAATTCCTACACCACATGAACTCGTGGGTAGGTGGCCGGACTTCGGGTGCCAGTTGGAGTTGCGCAGCTGGACATTGATCCATAGCTGTTGGCAACGGCGGGTCAGCGGGTCATGTACCGCAACCTATGCAAATTAATGGGCTATGCCCACATTATTTTAATGAAAAGATATTGCACTTGTCATTACATAGTTATTTTATCATTTATACATGTTGTATGTTTTGCACTCCATATCGATCTAGTAACTCACTTAGCAAATTTTATTTGCTAACCCCTCACTTTTATATACCTCAGGTGGCGTTAAGTAAAGGCAAGGTGATCGTCGGCTTTGGTCCTAGGGTTTAAATGGACTGAATCTGAAGCCTTAACTTTGGTAAGGCTATGCTTAAATAATTGGGAGGTAACTGGGTAGTTGTCTACCATTATGTTCAATATGTATGGATAAAGACATGTAATGTCTTTCGGATTGATGTTAGAAATTGTAATCTAGTAAAAGTATCTTGTGAAATTACTTTATCTTCCAAAATGATGGTTTATAATCAAACAGGGATATTGACTCCGTGCGAACGGGTCATGCCCGATTTTCTTTAAAAACTATGTTAATTATAATTAATTTACTGCAACCCCATTTTTATTATATTAAGTTGAAATGGGTGTTTCATAATAGAAGATGGCAGCACATTGCAAATAAATAACTCTCCATTATTTAATCACCAAATCCATTACATTTTCAAATCATTGTTACAATGTTTCAAATTCAAAACTAACTACTAAACTTTACATTATCACGTAATCCTATGCTAACAGCATGACTACAGTGTTTCTGTTGAGAAAGTGGATTTGTGAACGGATCAGCTGGATTCTCCTCTGATCGCACTCTTTTCACAATCACATGTCCTTCTTCAACCTTGCTACGAACAAAGTGGTTCTTTAGTCAACGATAGAGCACTTTCGTTGTCGCAGAATATTTTGATGGGGTCTTGAACCGTTGTGACAACTCCAAGATCTCCAATGAAATTCTTCAACCAGATGGCTTCCTTTGACGCTTCTGAGGCCGCAATATATTCTGACTCGCAGGTAGAGTCTGCCACGGTTTCCTGCTTCGAACTCTTCCACGTCACGGCTCCCCCGTTCAATAAGAACACCCAACCAGATTGTGATCGACGGTCATCTCTATCCGTTTGGAAACTCGCATCGCAATAACCGGTTACTTTGAGTTCATCCTGTCCACCATAAACCAAGAACCTGTCTTTAGTATTTCTTAAATACTTAAGAATATTCTTGACCGCCGTCCAATGACCTTCACCAGGGTCTTGCTGATGTCGACTCACCATGCTTAAAACGAATGAGACATCAGGCCTCGTACATGTCATGGCATACATTATAGATCCTATGGCCGAAGCATATGGAACTCGACTCATTCTGTCTCGTTCCTCCTGTGTCTTCGGGCTCATGTCTTTACTGATCTTTATGCCATGAGCAAAGGGAAGGTTCCCCTTCTTAGACTTCTCCATACTGAACCTTTTCAGTATTTTGTCCAAGTACGTGTCCTGGCTTAGTCCTATTAGACGTCTCGTTCTATCTCTATAAATCTTTATACCCAGAATAAAAGCTGCATCTCCTAGATCCTTCATAGCGAAACATCTTCCCAACCAATCTTTTACACTCTGTAATGTTGGGATGTCGTTTCCTATAAGTAATATGTCATCGACATATAATACCAGGAAGACTACAGTGCTCCCACTGACCTTGACATATATGCAGGACTCATCTTCGCTTCTAGAAAATCCAAACTCTGTGATTTTCTCATGAAAGCAAGGATTCCAGCTTCGAGAAGCTTGCTTAAGTCCATAAATGGACTTCTAAAGCTTACACACTTTCTTAGGATACTTGGTGTCTATAAAACCTTCAGGTTGTGTCATAAACACATCCTCTGTCAATTTCCCGTTAAGGAAAACGGTTTTGACATCCATCTGCCAGATTTCATAGTCATGAAACCCAGCTATGGCCAGAACTATCCTTATGGATTTAATCTTAGCTACCGGTGAAAAGGTTTCCTCATAGTCAATCCCGTAGGTTTGAGTATAGCCCTTTGCCACCAGCCTAGCTTTTTAAGTGTGTACTTTCCCGTTCATATCCGTTTTCTTCTTGAATATCCGCTTACAACCCACCGTCTTTAGACCGGGTGTGGGATCAACCAAGTTCCAAACTTGGTTGCCATACATGGATTCAATCTCGCTATCCATAGCTTCCTTCCATTTGGCTGCCTCAGGGCCTGCCATCGCTTCCCGGTAGTTAGCTGGTTCATCTAAGTCGACTAGTGTACTATCACTAATCATATCATCCTGTTCAATATGGAAACCATAGTAGAACTCAGGAGGATTTCTAACTCTACTGGATCTGCGCAAAGGTAAGGATATGTCATTGGGTTCAACAGACATCTCAGCCTCATGTTGATGGTCAGTGTTTGCAGTTGGTTCTTCATCGGTAGTATATTGAATCTCATCAAGATCGATCTTACTCCCACTGTCCTCTTTAGATATTATCTCCTTCTCGAGGAACACTCCTCTTCGAGATACAAACACTACGTATTCACGTGGTTTGTAAAATAGATATCCAAATGACTCTTGTGGGTAACCGACGAATAGACACTTTTCAGATCTTTGACTGAGTTTGTCAGAGGTCTCTCGTCCAACGAAGACTTCACAACCCCAGATCTTGATGTGACCAAGGAAAGGACGCTTTCCCTTCCACATCTCATAAGGTGTCTTTGAAACTTTCTTGGTGGGTACTAGATTTAGAATATGTTCCGCAGTTTCTAATGCATAACCCCAAAAATTTACTGGAAGTGTTGCTCGACTCATCATAGATCGGACCATGTCTAACAAGGTCCTGTTTCTCCTCTTCGCAACTCCGTTGAGTTGTGGTGTTCTAGGAGGTGTTAACTGGGAAACTATTCCACAACTTCTAAGATGATCGAGAAACTCGATACTAAGGTACTCTCCTCCCCTGTCGGAGCGAAGAACCTTTATCTTTCTGCCCAGTTGATTCTCTACTTCACTTTGATATCTTTTGAATGTCTCAAAAGTATTGGACTTATGTTTAATTAAATAAACATATCCAAATCTACTATAGTCATCTGTAAAGGTGACATAGTACCGATTTTCCCCTTTTGTAGCACATCGGAATGGCCCACATACATCTGTGTGGACCAAATCCAATAGTCCTTCACCTCTTTCACACGTTCCTGTGAATGGTGATTTTGTCATCTTGCCCAGTAAACAGGATTCGCATACATCATCTGATTTTAGGTCGAATGATTCCAACACTCCATCCTTTTGGAGTTGGGCGATGCGTTTCTTGTTAATATGCCCAAGGCGACAATGCCATAATTTGGACTTATCAATTTCGTTAGAATCAATATTAAATAATAGGTTGTTATCACACTCAACAGTTTCATATATGCCATTATAAGGACAAGCTTTGAATATAAAAACATCATTCAAATAAACCAAAATACTTCCATTATTATTATCAAAGTTGAAATTGTATCCATCCTTATACAAGGCAAACAAAGAAATGATGTTCCGATTCATATCGGGTGAATAACAGCAATTATTTAAGCTAATCTCTACTCCATATCTAAGCATGAGCTGGAACCTTCCGACTTTCTTCACAGGCGTGATCTTTCGATTCCCCATGATTAGGTTCAGCTCCCCATGCTTCAAGCTTCTACTTTCCCTTAGTCCCTGCAATACAGAGCAAATGTGAGTACCACATCCTGTATCAAGAACCCATGAATTAGAGATAGAAGTGTTATGGAGTTCGATCATGAACATACCTGAGGTGCTGGCCTTTTCGACTTTCCCGTCTTTAAGGTCCTTCAGATATGATGGGCAGCTTCGCTTCTAGTGCCCCTTGCCATTGCAGTAAAAGCATACTGCTTCCTTCGGATCTTTAGTAGGCACAATACCGAACTTTGTTTTCCCTTGAGACCCTTTCTTGGACTTTACTTTTGGGGTCTTCCAGGATGACTTCCGTTTCTTTGAGGCCTTACCGACAGTAAGCACAGGGGTCTCATCTTTCTTGATGCCCTGTTCAGCGGTTCGGAGCAGATTATGCAGTTCCATAATTGACGTCTCCTTCTGATTCATGTTCATCTGATAGGAGAGTACAAACTGATTATAGATGGTGGGCAGTCCAGAAAGAATGATATTTGTGGAGAACTCAAAGTCAAACACCATATTGAGAGCCTCCAGCCGGTCGTAGTACCCCTTCATCTCAAGGACGAAAGTGCAGATAGATGTTCCAGGTTTTGGTTTGCAGGCCATGAGGGATCTTACCATATCAAGGCGCTCTTTGCTCGCCTTAGCCTCAAACATCTCTCGCAGCTGCTGATTCATCTCAAAGGCCCATGTATTCTCGAAGGCTTTAGCAAGCTCAGGAACCATGGATGACGCGATGATGCAGGACACTTTGTTTGCATCATCGTAATGTTTCTGGTGTGCATCCATTTCCTCCTGGGTGGGATTCTCATTCAGTGTGGGAATTTGTTCATCGAGAACATACTCCTTGTTCTTGTACCTTGGCGTAAACCTGGGGTTTCTCATCCAGTCCACATAGTTCGGACCGGATAGTTTTTCCCTACCCAGAATGGAAAGGAGTGAAAAGTTGGATGCGTGGTTGGGAGCAGGAGTGGGAGTACCAGTAGAAGTAGACATCTGTGAGATAAAGTTTTAGTTAGTTTGAAGTATTCCTTAAACAATTTACCCAATTTGAATTAAGGCTAGGATCCATATTTTCGATTCGTTTTATGAAAAGGGTCGCCGTAATCACGCCATGAATTTATTGTATGTGGACAAACTCTTGTCGATTTCAATCTCTATGAAATTCCTGGATCTTTTGAGATTCATTGAATCTTATCAATGGCATGTTAATCTCGGTTATGCTCAACTACTATCCGTGACTGGGTTGCCGAGGATCACAGACAAGATGGTGAATCTAACCATGCAAAACTGCGTAAGACCCGGCACGGATCAGTCCGGGAATCGCGAGTCCTACATCACCTCCTAATATGTCTCTCATTAGTGTGCCGGTCAATACACACGCTCCACTAACAGTGCATATAGGAGATGTGCATTTTTCATGGATTTGCATACTAATTCACTTTTGATATATCTAAAATGGGATTTTGTTTTAGTACTTTAGATTATACTTTTAATCTGGACACCATCCTATCAAAAGTCCTCGGTAGCTCCATTGAACGCACAGCGAAGCGGAGGACGTAGGGAAGCCGAGCGACCCGCCTTATACCTCGTTTATAGTTTGTTCACTATGGGTGAGCCGATTTATCAATTGACTGACGATGTAATTAGATTTAAATGATATATATACACATAATCAATAATACATATATAAATTTCTTTTAAATCTTAGGGGTTTAATTTTAAACTTTTAAAATTAAAGGGTCTATTTTAAACATTTTAAAATTCAGGGTATATTTTAAACAATTTAAAATATTAGGGTTTAAATTAATATTTATATTTTATATATATATTTCGGTTTCAATATTTAAATAAAATACGAAATATTTAATTATTAAATATGTATATTAAATCCGAAATCTATATATATGACCATATAAATCCTCAAAATTTAAACCTACGATAATACAAGTTTATCCTAATAAATTATGATATTCTAAAACCTTTAGGATAAGCACTTAATTTAAATTAAGGTAATTTCTAGATAAATAGGATTTAGGATAAACCTAGAAAATCAAGCTTATCTCTAAGGCATGTTTATCTAAAACCCCAAAAATCAAACCCTTAATTAAATTAATAAAATCCTAAATTAATAAAATAATAATTTATTTAATATTTCAGATTTATCCATTTAAAACCTTTTAAAAATCCAAAAATTTGAAGATAAATATGAAAAACAATTTTCAAAATTTAGACAATTAGTTTAATATTTGAAAACTATTTTAAAAATTAAATAATTATCAAAAAACGAATTTTACTCCAAAATTTTTGAAAAAATAATTTTTAATTAATTTTTCGGATTTATTTAATATTTAAAGTTAATTTTAAGTTTAAACAATTTAATTTAAAATTAAAACACCATTAAAGTTAAATCAAAATTTCGAAAATTAATCAAAACATATTTCGATATTTAAGAACAAGATTATCATCTCAAAATTAGTGCAAAGCTCGTTAGGTTGACCGCTCTTATACCACTGTTGGTTTTCCTATACCCTTGCTAGGTTAAATTAAAACTTTGCGAAATATTAAATAACCTAACTATGAAAGAATATAAAACCTTAAGGATCTAACCAAACAAGCTAACCAACTAATTATTAAAATAAAGAGATGAATAATAAAAACTAACCTTGAGAAAATTCGCAATTTTCTCCACGACAAACGATTGCACGAACAGTCTCTGAATCGAGTAACAAGCGTCTAAAGCAAGATCGCCTCTAGTTGTTCACACCCAATGAACAAAAGAAAAGATAATTATAACTTTTCTAAGCTCAGATCTCAGAGTCCCAAAACTGGTATCCCTTGTGATTGTTAGAGAACTTAGAATTGAATGAGCGAGGAATGAAGCACGCAGGGGCTGCCAATTTATAGGTTTTAGAAACCTACAAATTTTTTATCCCAAATCCATGAGGGATGGATTGGTGGCCGGCCCCCCTATTAGGGTTTAGGGGTGCCCTGTTGACTATCAACTAATTGCAGTTTAGTCCCTGTGCTTCCTCAATTAATTATATTACCTTCCGGTTAATTTATTAACTATTAATAAATTAATAAACTAACTCATTAATCAAATATAATCAATTATTTAGTTTCTAATTAATTTATTAAACATAATAAATTAACAAACTAATTAACATTATATATTTAAGTTAATCATCTTCTCTTTACAATTCATTGCATGCACCCAAAAAGGATCCAGCCTGATAACAATATGTTTACAAATAATTGTGACTTGGACACTAATTCCAACACTTGTCGCATTCGATTTTCTTCCTATTCCTCGAAGTTTTCCACAGTTTTCTCGAACATACTCATATATCTAGGTATAATAATCATTATTATACAAATTTTGGGTAGTTTAAGACCTTTTTATGACAAAAAAAATCGAGTTTATTTGATAGTTTTTGGGTTTAAACTATGTGGTTCAAAATCACACGTTTTAACAGGTGAAAATTCAAATAAAACACATATAACTTCGATTAGAACCCAATAGGACTAGATTATACTATTTTTTAAGTCAAATGAGGTTAAAATCTTGGATTTTAGTTTGAAAATGACCGACTTCGAACATGTTCATCATCTTCGAACTTGTCAGAAAGTTCGAACTTGTTGAAATATCTACAAGTTCGAAGTCAGTCAAGTTCGAACATAATCCTCTAATTTGTTTAAAATCGATTGTTTTAAAATAAATTCGAACTTGTATATATTCGAATGTGTTGAATTTCGAACTTATGTAAGTTCGAAATTACACAAATTTGAAATAAACAAGTTTTCACTTTATTTTTCATTACTAGTATTGGTTGTTGTTTCTCTGTGCAGATATGGGTGATCGGGCTTTCTTTAACAAACACAACATGGTTATGTCTGTGGATAGAGAACTATCCGAAGCTCAGCCGTACCGGCATATGGTCGACTTTCTAACTCAGTCGCGGGTCGCTTATGCTCTTACCCATAATCTGCAAATAATTTTGCCGTATGTGCGTCAGTTTTGGGAGCATCTTCAAGTTGACTGCTCAGTGACGCCAACCGTACTGAGAACAAGGGTTGGGGGGCAGCCAATTGTATTTTCGGCCGATATGTTACGACGAATCCTACAACTGGGATCCGAAGACCAAGAGGCGAGGCCTATAGATTTTCCGCTACATATCAGGCAAGCGGCGTTTTTGCGAATGGGATACGCCCTAGACATTACGAAGGCCTCATATGTGAAGAGTGGCTTGATTGGCCAATGGCGTTATCTGGTGCACATCATAATGGTTTGTTTTGCGTCGAAGAAAGCCGGTTTTGATACCATGGTGTCCAAGCTCCAATCGGCGTTGATTGGCTTAGCATACAATAAGCGATTCAGTTTTTCAGAGATGTTCTTCGGGGTGTTTGTGCATCAAATCACAGCTCCCGTCAGAGAAAGATTTTTTATGTATCCAAGATTTGCGATGATGATCATCCGCCACTTTTTGCCAAATTTTCCGCAACTTCAAGATACAAATGGTGTTGCCATTATAGACAAGAGGATTTTCGCTGACTGCCAGACGCATAATGCGAGAAAGGCTGAGCAGGTCAGGCCGCAAGTGGCACCTCTGTTCGGGGCCGTTATTGACCCTGATTTCATAGCCCCATAGGGTGATAACTGGGCTGGAGAAGTTCTGCAGGAGCAACAACAACAACAGCAGCCACCACACAACAACAACAGCAACAGCAACAGCAGCAGAGGCCAAGGCGTAGAGCACCGGACGGACGGTGCAGGACCATCGAGTTCGGCCCCCCATTTTGATCAAAGGGCGCAAACTTTAGATGAAATATGGGTGCAAGGGACATCAGTGGAGCAAAATGTTGCTGAACAACTGGTTCAGGATGTTTTAGACCCACCGGCTGAGTTCATTGATATTTTTAAAGAGATTGATGAATACCAGCCATCTGAAGATGAGTATATGGACACAGATGTTCAGGTTGAAGAAGCAAGAGAAAGAATACAGACTGAGGCTGAGGGTCAAGCAGAGACCGCCACCGAATCTGATTCCGATTCTAGTTCTGAGGAAATAGAAGCTGTTGAAGCTATTGATCCGGCTGTCAGAATTGGCAGATATGGATCGAGACTAGTGGTTAGTAGACAAAAAATGACAAGACGAGCAGGTAGAGATGCAGAGGAAGAAGACTCTGATTTTGAAGAAGAAGATGAGGAAGTTCCACTCGTTCCTAGGCATAGGGCGAGCCGGCATAGATTCATGCACGGAGCTCCATCCACTTCTGCTCCTGAACCTGTGTTACCGGCTGCTCCATCAACACCAACCACCACTACATCAACATCCACCTCCACTCCATCAACATCAACTTCATTCACTGACAATCAGCGGTTCACAGAGCTGAAAGGAAAGGTGGACTTCCAAACAGTCCAAATTTTTCGACTTTCAACGGCAGGAAAAGAGCTTCAAGCGCATAATGCCAGACTTGATCAAGAGAACGCTGAGTTGAAAACAACAGTAGTTGATCAAGAGTCTGAGATGAAAACAATGAAAACTCTCCTAGAGCAGTTATTGAAAAATCTGCAAGCTCAGGGGGAGAGTAGTTGCAAGGAAGCTGAGGTGAGGAGAGAAGATGATGACGGCAATGATCCAGATGCTGAAAGAGAGAGTGAGCTAGCAGATCTTTCACAGAAGACTGCTCAGCAAGCTCAAATTCAGGGGGAGCCTTGTCAGTCAGGTAAGGTAGAAGGAGGCGAAGGCGACGCCTCAAAGATAGCTGAACATGATATGATTGAAGCTTTAATGGATCTTGATGATCAAGATGACTTTCAGTTTGATCAAGAAGACTTAGAGGAAGGAGAGTTTGTTCCTTAAGAGATTGTGGATTGGAAGTCGGATGACGAGGTTGTTGAAGACGAGGATGACAGTGTTGATGAAGTAGTCATTCCAAAACAACCTATCACTGAACAATATATTCATAATGAACAGAATGTGATCGATATGGATGAGCTTAACCTAGCGTATACAGATGAATCAGAACCTGAAGTAGCTAAAAAGGAGCAGACTAGAGAAGATCTGATAAAGCTATGGTTCATGAAGGAAGAAAAGAAGACAGAATTGAAGATGAAGAAAACAATGAGAGTGCCAAGTCCTGGAAATCTCTCAGGAGGAATACTAAGCTGGTTCTTTGATAGAGAACTGCAACTATTCGATGCTGAAGAGAAGAGATGGCCTTCAATACTTGAGGAGAACTTTGAAAGTTTTCAACACTCTGCCCAAGTGTAAAGTGAAAGAGTTGGCTTGGAAAGAACTGATCAACCTAGGAGACGACCCCATATGCTGAAGTTGTTGCTAAAATTATTCGAAGGGAGGGTCCATCTGGAAGATTTGAAAGGATTAAGCCAAGATCTGGGAAAAGAGTTGAAGATCCGTCAAGAGTAGATCCCCACACTGGAAAGCCTTGGGCTAGGATGGTTTACAAGCCAGTCCGAGGCCTCAAGAAAGTGCCGATGAAGTCAATGCCACAGGATGTACTGAGAAACATGAAGTGATGGTATGTTGACAATGAAACGGCGGAAGTAGTGATGGAGGACTACGAGGACAAAATAATTTTGAAAGTATACGATCCACTGCATCTGATCAATCTATCCAAGGATGACCTGAGAAAACTTCATGATCAGCCAATTTTCTTTCACGAAGGCTGGAGATCAGAAGGCAGGAAATTTCAGAAGGTAGTTAGAGTTTGTATAGATCAGGGATTGTATGCTGGTAGTAGTTTATATATTTCTAGTACATAGACAAAAGATATAGTTAGAAACTATCGTCAAGGGGGAGTCTGTTAGTGCATCCTGCGTGACGATAGCAGTCTAAATATAGACGATATTTTGTAATAGTCAATTTGTTCGTAATTGCATATTAATACGTGTTTGATATATGTTTGTTACGTGTTTGATATATGTTTGTTATATATTTGATATATGTTTGATATTGATTGTATGTATGTTTGAACTTGGTTGAAATTGATGTTTTACAATAAGTTCAAACATAAGTTCAAAGATAAGTTCAAACATAAGTTCAAAGGTAAGTTCAAAGTCAACTGATTCGAACTTATGGAGGACAAGTTTGAAGGGCCTTGGGCCTGGTCGAACTTGTCCATAGCAAGTTCGAACCAGGGGTTATAATTAAGGGTTAATTCGTTTTAATTAACAACTTTTGCGAAATTCGATCAGAGATTAGTGGAGAGGCGATCTCAAACTTGCAAGGAGATTGAGTGTTTGTTCTTGGAGAGAATCACGTGTCGGGGCGTTCTATTATTCTTCTATCATCGTGTGTGTCTCCGTGTTCCGTGTGCGTAGTCTATCCGTCAAACCGCTAACGAGGATTCCGCACTCGTTGGACGACGTCACGTCAAGGTAAGATCCGTAGGAAGGCGACCTTACAGAACATGATGAACAATGCATAACAACGGCAAGTCGATGCATAGATATATGATGAACTGCGATGAATGATGAACATGGTTGATGTACGATGAAGATGATGATGATGATGATGATGCAAAACAACAGCAACATGATGCATAGATGAACAATGACCATGGCGATGATTAACATCAATGCATCACGAATTTGTATAGATTTTGCATAGATAAATTCGAGATGCATCACGAGTGAAACGATGAACATGATATACATCGACATATCATCTTTTTTAAATTTGTCTGGATTTTGTTATATTTGGAAATGTATTAATTGAATTTATTTAGCATTTATTATTTAATTAGTTGCTAGAATATTAAATTATATATAGATTAAAATTAATTAGAATAAATATATATTTTTCCCGAAACTACCCAAAATACCCTTCTACATTTGATCTTGAATGCACTGAATACATAAAGTTTACAACTATTTACCCTTTTGCCATTTAATCTAACCCATTCAAGTTTTTGATCTAATGAGTGACATAGGTTCTTTTATACCTCGATACACAAAAGTTCTCCACTAAACCTCCCTCCTAATATATTATCTTATATATATGTAGAGACAATACGTGGTGGCACGCTTTAATATGCTTGGTGTGTGTAGGTTACTTATAGAATATATTAATTGTAATTTTAAAAATGTTTTCATATTGTACTAAATGTTTGTTATATAATTTTATGTAAAAGACAAAAAAAATCAAGACCGTCCCTTACGGGGCAGTCCTGAATGACTAGGTCCCAAGGAGCAATACAGCATCAATCAAAACTAAGAAAGATTAATAAAGTACGGAATTAAGTCATTACAGAAATTAGGATTATCATACAATAATTTCAAAACAAAACTACAAAAGGGCACCAGGACACTAATCTAATACATAATCACAACACATAGCACTGATCTACCCTAACCACCACCATTATTGCCTTCAATCAATACCAATTGCATATTCAGTAGTGGTCCAATGACTTCAAATTTGAGCGAGCAGATCCTAAAGACTTGGGTCAGCTGGACCTTTTTCCTTTGATTAAACCTGTAAGAGGATTCAACAACAAATGTAAGCGGTGCTTAGTGAGATTATAGATTTATCAGTTAACATGCCATGACAATTTTAAGCGGAGACTTGACTTTTGACTTTGACTTTGACCTCTGACTTTGACTTTAAGCGCGATTTTGACATGACTGCCGCTAGCAGCCAGACATTGTGAGACATAGTACTTAAGATCGGATGATGTTTAATCCCACGCACACGCTTTTAATTCTTCGGGCCAACCACATACCGGGCTACCTACCAGTAAGACAACGTGGGCAAACATTGGAGTAGACTTAATCATAAACTGACATAGACTTAATCAGACTTGAATTGTGCAGAAGCATATGAAAGCATTGATATCAAGGCAAATGACTCAAAACATTCAAAGTAATGAATCAAGATAGCAACAACAATATATATCCAGGACTAATTCAGACTGTAAAGACATTTGTGCAGGATGATATATTAAAATCTATCATGATCCACAGGGCGTCACCGTACCAAGGTGTGCACAGGTCACATTCTAGCTGAGCATATAGACTTTCAAATAAAGCTATAACAACAATATGTCTCACAGGAAGACAAGCATGTAAACAGTTATATCTATAACTCACAGTTACTGATTTTAGGCATGATTGTTGACTTTGACTTTCGCAAGCAGATTAAATCCACCACCTGAGTAATCTCAGGATTTATCAATTACATACTTTAGCTTTGACTTTACTGACTTTGGCTCTGACATGCTTCTCTAAATTTGGCTTGCCTTTATTGACTGAGCTTGACTTTAATTACCTTTATCTTGACTTTTCTTGCTTGGCTTTACAGACTTTTGCTTTATTAAATAGTTTAGATTTAGCTGAACCTATAAATTGGAAGACAAATCAATTTTACATAAGCTCTTTGACTTTACACAACATAATTGTGTATTTTAGTTGAATTCTCGGATTTTCTGAAGCTTATGTATAGACTTATTGCATTTTTGACTTCTCGTGTCATTTCAAACTTTGTTGAATCACAATTAGGCTTATAATTTAACTTGGCACGATTTAATGACTTTTGATCTTATATGCATTTCATGGACTTGTATGACCTTTCAGTCATTTTAGGCTTCATTTTACATATACATGATCATGGTACTTCATAATATGCTTTGCTTTGTTTCTGCATACACATACTGCAAGGCACACACCCACACCTATACTTGATCTTATTTGTGTGTGTGTGTGTGTGTGTGTATATATATACATATATATATATATTGATGTCACATTTCACACACTGCTGCACATAAATTAGCTTATAATTATGAATACTAATGCTGCTCAAATGAACATATATACACCTATTTGATTTATTAATGCAAATATGTATAGACTTAATTTTGTTGTTGTTGTGATTTAATGACAAAATCCACAAGTCTTGCACTATTTTATTCAAATAAAAGGCTATTGATTAATACACATATAAATCAATAGATACAGGACATGTTGTTGGCTTGTCTTTGTTACACACACATACTCAATTTATGAAAATTAAAGTGAAGTTGGACTGTTGTGTTCTTCTTATTGGAATGATTTTGTTTATGCAGTCGACACACACATCACACACTTGTATGTACACATATATTTATATATTGGGTGCTGTCTCTGCATGTTTTACTTTCTTAGCAACACACACACACAACATATACTATTTTTATGAAAGCCAAAGAAATGTTGGAAGGCTGCTGGACTGTTTTCTTTCCTCACACACAACATACATACACACTGCATTCATACTGAAATTAATCAAGAAAATGAAAGATTGCTTTACGTTTTTGTTATAAATTCTGTCAAACACAGCTCACATTATATATATATATATATATATATATATATATATATATATATATATATATATATATATATATATATATATATATATATATATATATATATATATATATATTAAGTTTCTTTCCTGTTTATGCATATATATATATATATATATATATATATATATATATATAGTTAGGCACAAAAAGGCCTCAGTCAAACCTGCTGTATATCTGATGGGGAGATTTTTAATCAAAACTGTTGATGCACTTGAAGGTTGAATTTAAGGCCTGTTATATGCCTTATTGATACCTGAAAGTGATTTGCAATATCAGCCTAAAGTTGTTTATCATGTTGCATTCGTTGCAACAAAGGCAGTTTGTCCAAGCTGTTCTTTGTACTGAACAGGCTGGATATAAACTGTCTACGCTGCTCTATTTTGTTGAGCAGCTTGGACAGTTTACAAGTGTTTTGTTCTTTGTGAACAGATGCTGTTCTTCGTGAACAGGTTAAACACTTAATGGAATATGTTTCCAAGTCCTCATGTATTGTTTTTGGCTACAAGATCAGTTTACAAGTCGAAGACAAAGTGGAAAACAGAACTGCACAGCCTGCCCACGTTGTTCTGTCACATGAAGAAAAACAGATATTTGAAAAGGGTGACAGACCTTTTCTTATATCAAAATGGCATTATCAAAAGAAGAAAGATGCAAAGTTAAAATTCTTCTTATGGTTAAAGCCTTATGCAACAGTGACAAAAAGGAAAAGACAAAGATTCTGCCATGTGAAGAGAAAGATACTTTATCAGAATGTGTAGAAAGGTGTTTTGTCCTTTTGGAAAGACTCTCCATTATCTTATCTGTCCAATGAAGAAGTTTCACTGAGATTCTCCTTTTGAGTATAAAAGAAAGCTTCTAAGGATAAAGAGATATCAAGAGTGTGAAATCAGAACGTGCATTGAAGTGTGTTATTCCATGCATGCAAGTCTGCTTATATAAAACAGTCGAGTGTGTCTAATCTGTTCTAGTGTAAGCTATCAATCCGAGTCTTGTAAAAACAGTGAGTGCTTCTAAGTGAGTGTATTCATTGTACCTAGTCTGAGTGAGTCTTAGATTAGTTAACCAACTGTTGTATCTGTCATCTCAGCTTGAACCTTTCCGCATTCAAGCTTGTTTGTAACTAACACTTGTTAATAATATACACAAACATCGAGAAAAAGATTGTTAAGTTTTAAAAAGCTGTATTCACCCCCCCCCCCTTCTACAGCTTAGAACTATACACTTGGGAAACCTTTTGGGACCTACAACTGGTATCAGAGCAGATAGAGTGTGTGTTAACTCTAGATCTCTTATTCTCCCAAATTTTCCATGGACAACAGTGCTGCAAATTCCTCATCCTACTATGACAATGGGTCAATCCAAAGTTCAATCATCAGAACTTCTCTGGTTGGAAGTGCAGAATGATGCTCTATTTAGAGAATCTGGACGTGCAACTACCAGAGATAGTAATGGAAGGTCCCTATGTGCCAACTTCTATTACTACCATAACTCCTGCTATTGAAGGAGCTGCCCCTGAAATCAGAATCTTTGAGAAGGCTAAAGCTCAATGGTCTGATGAAGACAAAAGACCTGGTTATCTCTCTGCCTGATGATGTGTTCAAACAGGTTGAGAAGATGAAGACTACAAAGGAGATGTAGGATACTTTGTGTACCGTCTATGATGGACCCACAATCACACTGGATAACAGGATTAACAATCGTGTTAGATAGTATGAACTCTTTTTTGCAAAACCAAAGGAGACTCTCACAGAAACCTACACCAGGTTTACTGCTCTTGTTAATGATCTCAAAGCTGTTGGGATCACAAAGGACAGCCTGACCCTGGTGAATAAGTTCTTGGACATCTTACCTGAAGAGTGGAACTACTTTTCTACCATCTTGAGAAATTCAGGTACCATCAAAGGTATGGATCTTGTAAACTTATATGGATCCTTACTAAATGATAAGCAGTCAAGGCAGCAGAAGAGAAATGCCTTGGAAATGTCCAAGAGAGGTGCTGCCTTAGTGGCCAGCGTGAGACAACCTGTTGGGCAGGTATGTGATGTGTTCACACAACAACCTGATCAGCAGGCTGATGATGAAAGAGAGGAAATGTCTGATGAAGAAGACAGTTGAAGGGCCTGGGCCGGGTCGAACTTGTCCAGAGCAAGTTTGAACCTAGGGGTGATAATTAAGGGTTAATTTCTTTTTAATTAACACTTTTGGAAATTCGATCAGCAGTTTAGTGGAGAGGCGATCTCAAAATCTTGCAAGCAGACTGAGTTAGTTCTTTGAAGAGCACTCCCGTGCGGGGCGTTTCTATTATTCGTCTTCATAACGTGTGTGTCTCCGTGTCCGTGTTCGTAGTCTATCGTCCAACGTACGAGGGAGGATGGATTCCGCACTCCGTTGGACGACGTCGAGTCAAGGTAGCTCACGTAGGAAGGCGACCTACAGAACATGCCTGAACAATGCATAACCCTGGCAAGTTCGCTGCATAGATAGATGATGACCTTCGATGACTTGAGAACATGTTGATGCTAGATGAAGAGATGATGGATGATGATGATGATGAGGATGTACGAGCAAAACACAACCACAACATTGATGGCATTAGATGAACGGAATGCGCCGGCGCTGAATTAACCTTGCAAGCATCATGCATTGTAATAGATTTTGCATAGCTAAATTCGAGCTTGCATCACGAAGTGACCGATGATTTGCTATACATCGACAGATTTCAGCTTTTTTTTGAATTTCGTCTGGATTGTGTTATATTGGACATGTATTAATTAAATTTCTTGTAGCTTCGTATTTAAATTAAGTTGCCTAGAATATAAATTATCTATAATTAAAATCAATTCAGACTAATATATCGATTCTTCCCGAAACTACCCCAAAAATAACATTCACACTTGATCTGACTCGCACTGCATACATCAAAGTTTTCCCACACTATTACCCTTTTGCCTTTAATCAACCCATTCCAAGTTTTTTGATATTCCATGAATTACATATGTTCTTTTAAATCTCGATACACAAAGTTCCCCCTAAACCCTTACTCCTAATCATTACTTATCTTATATATCTGTCGAGACCATCCATTGGCACCGCTTATATATGCTTGGTGTGTGTTCGGTTAGTATAGCATAATTAATTGGCAATTTTAAAAAGTTTCAATCGTACTAAATTGTTGTTATAATTTATGTAAAAGAAAAACAAAAAAATAAACCAGACCGTCTCCTCCCTACGGGCAGTCCTGGAATTACTCTGGTCCCAAGGAGCCATACTAGCATCAATCAACCTACGTGGACCAGATTACTAAAGTGGTGGTTGGACTGGAATAAGTCATTACAGCACATGGATCTATACTACAATCATTTTAAAAAAAAAAACCTATAAAAGGGCTCCAGAACCCTAACTAATACCATTAATCCCAACACATAGCACCGATGCCTCCCCAACAACCACCATTGTTCCTTCAATTCAATACCATATTGCCGGATCAGAGTGGTCTAATGCACTTCAAAATTGATGCGCAGCAGATCCTAAAGACTTGGGTCATCTGTCCCTCTTTTCCTTGTACAACGTGTAAGAGGATTTCTGGTT
>JAANYP010002101.1:0-14218 GCA_020465985.1 Centrapalus pauciflorus | reverse complement strand
CAACAATTTGTTAATTACAAACAAGCTTGAATGCGGAATAGTTCAAGCCAAGCTTGAATTCGGAATAGTTCAAGCTGAGATGACAGATACAACAGTATGCTTACTATCTGAGACAGACTCGAACTAGTATACAATGAATACACTCACTAAGAAGCACTCACTGTGTTTACAAGACTTAAGGAACAGCTTAGGTAAAACAGCTTAGACACACAGATGCTGGTTTACAGAAGACTTGCATGCATGAAGATCACACTTGCACGTTCACTCTTGGTTTTAAGCACTTAGCTTTCTTCACCTATCTTTCTGACCTTAGAAGCTTCCTTTTATACTCACTTAGAGGATCTCAGAGAAACATCTTCATTGGACAGAATGAAAAGGAAAAGTCTTGTTGAAAAGACAACATAACCTTTTCTGCACTTTTCTGAAAAGCAGACTTGTCTTCACATGTGCAGAACTTTTGTCTTTTTACTTTGTCTACTGTTGCATTGCCTTTAACTAATTTAGGAATTTCAACTTTGCGTCTTTCTCCACTGTTAAAAGGCCTATTTTATATAAAGAAAAAGGTCTGTCACCCTTTTCAAAATATCCGTTGTTTTCTCTTATTCCATTGTTGTTTAAACCAAAAAAAGGTTACAGCGTTGGGCAGGCTGGAGTAGTTCTGGTTTTTTCCAACTTTTGTCTTCGACTTGTAAACTGATCTTGTAGTCAAAAACAATACATGATGACTTGGAAACAAATTCCATAAAGTGTTTAGCCTGTTCACAAAGAACAGGTTCTGTTCACAAAGAACAGAACACTTTAAAAATGCCCAAGCTGCTCAACAGTGTAGAGCAGCGTAGACAGTTTATGTCCAGCCTGTTCAGCAGACAGAGCAGCTTGGACAAACTGTCTTAGTTGCAACACATGCAACATATAGAACAGCTTTAGACTGATATTGCATATCATTTTCAGGTTTCAATAAGGCATATAACAGGCCTTAAATTCAACCTTCAAATGCATCAACAGGATTGATTATAAAATCTCCCCCTCAGATGTAGAACAGGTTTGACTGAGGCCTTTTTGTGCCTAACAATATATAACATTTTTTTCTCTGATACCTTTTGATATATTGTATTTTATTAAAATTTGAATATTTATATCATTATGATCGCACTAGTTTTGTCTAGATTCTGATATAAAATTTATTATCGTCGGAACCATTTTCATTAAGCATACAAGTATGCAGCTGACTAAAAATTTGTATATTATATATAATAAAGAATTGTTTTTTTTCTATTATAACTGTAACATCTGTTAATTTGACCTGGTACGTGGAATTATTTTAGTGGATAAATAATGTATTAATATTGGGTTGGTCCAATTATATCCCGTTTCGTGGATTGATACGTGTCGGGATTGGGACTTGCGTGTCATCGGGTTATAATTTTAATGAACAGATTATGTTTTTGGGATCGTGGGATTAAATGGGTTAAATGGGTATAAATATTGAAAATGTGATATCGGGTTCGGGTTATTGGGTTCGGGACCGGATAAATTAGAAAGCGTATATATGTTGTGCCCTCTTTTCAGCCTTATCCATTTGAGAGATAAACCTAAGGGTGTTTGTGTGTGTTTTGTGTGATATCTCCAGCAAGAAATCAGAATTGAGCATCAAATTGGTTGAGTAAAGCTTGGAATCAAGCTAACCATCTTCAACCTCTTGTGTTCTTGAGGATTCTAAGGTAAGAGTGTTGAATTTGAGTCTTTATATTGTGATATGTGTTGTGAGATGGTGCAAATCGATTCTCAATCTGTAGAGGTTCTTTTGTGGCGTAATTGTCTGCATAATTGTGGCTAAATTCGTGTGTAAAGGAGTTTTTGTACTCCTGGGCAAAGCTGAAAATCGCAGGGCATCTATGGAGATTTCGCGGGGTCGCGGCGCGACCACCAGGGTCCCCGCGGCGCGACCATTAACCTGTTGGAGAAATCCGAGTTTAGTCTTGTGAAATGAGTTTGGGTCGTATTAGTGTCGGGTTTCCTTCGGGATTGCTCGGCTGTGTTTTGTTGGGGTTGGGGTCTTGTTTGGGATTGCCTTGAGTCGGGTTTGAGTCGAGTTTCGGGTGTTGATCGGATTTCGGTTACGTGGGATTATCGGGTTTGAATTGAGTCTGAATTGTTGTAATCATGTGATATGTGTTAATTTGGAATTGCGATTGATTGTTGGGCTATCCGTGTGATTACAGGGACTAGTGGATCTCGAGCAGGGTTCGAACAGGGAGGCCAAACTCCGGGGAACCAATCAGGTGAGTACTCGATACTTTTCTAAAACGCGCGCCGTCTTTACGATTTTAGCTGTGTTGCTATTTGTGCGTGTTTATATATATGAGACAGGGACGTGAACCTCAGGTATACTCTAATCCTTATACGTGTTATGTATGAGATGTGAGATCGGTTTAGGGGTCCGTTATGAGTTCCATACGGACGATAAGTCGCGAAGGGGAATCGCGCAGGTTGACTGTCCCTTACAGTCCTTGGGGCGTATATATACGGCAGGGCCTGTAGCCGGGTAGCTTCCGTGCTACAGGGTATTACCGACCATTGCTGTGTGCGATGTGTCCACCGGGGAGGGGTCCCCACAGGGCTATGTGTACTCCGATCTCATACTTGTGCCTATATACCTGAGATGTGTGTTGGGCAATCGGGACAGGGACAGAGTTTGCGTGCTATGTGCTATGTGTTCTGTGCAGTGTCAACCCTCGCGTGCTCACGGGCTTTATAGCTCATGTATTCGAGTCTAACATGTTCATGAAATCAGAAGGGATCTCAGCCGCAGCCGAGGTAGATCCGAGATTGTTAGAAGACCCGTGATAGTGTTATGTGTTGTATAGAACTCGTATAATGGTTGTTTTGGGGTCGTTGTATCCAGTGACCGGGATCTGTATGTTTTGTTAACCTGGAATTTGAATGTATTAACTTTGTGTTTAAAGTTTTAAATTAGCCGTAATCTGCATTATCCTATGACATGTGTGTTATAGATCCGCTGCGTTATTGCCACCTATGATATTGTGTTGACGTGGCATTTCCGGGTTCGGGAGGGGTGTTACAGCATGGTATCAGAGCTTGTGGTTTGAAGCTTGAGTATCATTAGTGGATGCTTAACTTAGACCTTGTTCCGATCCATGGGGGATCGTTTTGCGATTATATAGTGGATTAACCGACCTGGCTTAGTGTATAATGCTGGGTGATTTATCCCTTGTGCTTAATCGTTTTGCTTTGTGCAGATAATCATGGCAGATCAGGGAGAGGGTTCGGGCGCGGGTAAGCCGCCCAGTGACGAGTATATTCGGAAATCAGAGCTGCTAGATGTTCTTACCGAGTTTTACAGGAAACAGAAAGAGCAAGAGCGTGAGCAGGGTCAGAGTTTGGGGCCAGTAGTTCAGCATGCCGAGACTGAGTCTAGAGGTGGTGCGTCATCATCTTCTCAGCGGGGCGGGTCCTTCAAAGATTTTATGACAGGGGCTCCGCCGCAGTTTCGGGGTGACGGTGAGCCGGGGGCGGCCATCGCATGGGAGCGAGAGATTGAGGGCGCGTTTCGAGTGGCCCACGTGGATCCTAGAGATATGGTTGGGTATGCCGCATATCAGTTACGGGGTGGAGCTTTGCAATGGTGGAAATCGATTGAGTCATCGATGACCGAGTCCGCCACCTACGCCATGACCTGGGAGCAGTTTAGGGCTATGTTTGAACTCCAGTATATCCCGAGAGACGAGAGATGGAGCGTCGGTTTCTCCATTTGCAGCAGGGTAATATGACAGTTCAGCAGTACGTTGATCGATTCAATGAGTACTCACAGTTCGCGCCTCAGCATGTTGACACGGAGAGCCGTAAGGCTGATGCGTTTATTGATGGGCTTCGGTCAGATATCCGGGAGTTCGTAGGGCTACATGATACCCCGACATTTGCTAGAGCCCTCGAGATGGCCCGCATGAGGGAGCGGGAGATCCTGAAGCAGAGGGAGCAGCCCTCTTCCCAGAGGCAGCGGACTGGGACTTCCGAGCAGCCGTCCAGCGTATGGAGATCTTCCGGGGACGCCCCCATTGACCAGCGTCCGGATCAGTGGCAGTTTTCAGGTCAGGGTTCTGGGCAGACTTCAGGGCAAGGGTCGGGTCAGCGACGTGATAGGGACCGGGGTCGAGACCGCAGATCGAGGCGTCAGGGTCAGGGCCAGGGTCAGGGATCTGGATCACAGAGCCAGAGTAGTGTGGGACAGGGATCCCAGGCGTCCGGCAGCCGTGTTGAGAGTTCGTATGGTGATCGGGAGTGCCCGAAATGTCACCGGCGCCATTCCGGACAGTGTTTATCTGAGCAGCCGCGTTGTTTTCGGTGCGGCCAGCGGGGCCACGCCGCTTCAGTTTGTACAGTTCCGGAGCCGTTGTGTTTCAGATGTGGGAGACCAGGGCATCGAGTCAGAGACTGTCCAGAGCCGGGGCCGGCAGTTCAGGGGGCTAGTTCGAGTGGGGCCAGGGCCGAGCCGTCGTCGTCCAGCCGTCGGGAGTCTGTTCCGAGGGGCCGAGGACGTGTGTTTCAGGCGACAGCAGAGGAGGCACGGGATGCTACAGATGTTGTTTCGGGTACGTACATCCTTAACGGACTTCGAGCTCGTGTGTTATTTGATTCCGGGGCAGATCGCTCCTATGTGGCTGTTATATTTTGTGCGTATTTTAGTATGTCTGCTTCTCCTTTGTCTGTTCCGTTGGTTGTCGAGAGGGTCGATGGGAGTTCGATGTTAGTGAGTCGGGTTTATTGGGATTGTGTTCTAGAGATAGATTCCCATCAGTTTGTGATCGATTTGCTGCCGATTGAGATCAGTAGCTTCGATATGATAGTGGGTATGGACTGGTTGACTGCCAGACGGGCTGATATTCTGTGTGCCAAGAAGATCATCCGTATACCCATTTCTGACAGTGAGAATGTGATTGTGTATGGGGAGAGTCGTAAGGGAGATATTGGGATCGTGTCTATGGCCAGGGCTCAGAGATATGTCTCTAAGGGGTGCGAGACCTTCCTAGCTTATGTAGTTGACGCGAGGAAGGAGAAGAAGACCTTAGAGGATATTCCAGTGATTCGTGAGTTCCCTGAGGTATTCCCAGAGGAGTTGCCTGGGTTGCCGCCAGATCGCCAAGTAGAGTTTCGGATCGATCTTGTTCCTGGGGCGGTGCCGATTGCGAAGACGCCTTATAGCCTGGCACCGACAGAGATGCGAGAGCTGATGTCTCAGTTGCAGGAGCTTTTGGATCGTGGATTTATCCGTCCGAGTTCGTCACCGTGGGGTGCGCCAGTGCTTTTCGTGAAAAAGAAGGACGGTAGCATGCGGATGTGTATCGACTATCGGGAGTTGAACAAAGTGACTGTGAAGAACCGTTATCCGCTTCCGCGTATCGACGACCTGTTCGATCAGCTCTAGGGTTCGAGTTACTTCTCCAAGATCGACTTGCGATCGGGCTATCATCAGTTGAGGGTCAGGGACGAAGATGTGCCGAAGACTGCGTTTCGGACTCGTTATAGGCACTACGAGTTCCTTGTGATGCCGTTCGGTTTGACTAACGCACCCGCCGCTTTCATGGATTTGATGAATCGGGTGTGTAGAGCGATGTTGGATAGATTCGTGATCGTGTTCATTGATGACATCCTGATCTATTCGCGGAGTGCCGAGGACCACGAGCAGCACCTCCGAGAGGTTTTGACCGTGCTGCGCAGAGAGAAGCTGTACGCGAAGTTCTCCAAATGCGAATTTTGGCTTCGGGAAGTGCAGTTTTTGGGTCATGTGGTCAGTGCCGAGGGTATAAAAGTGGATCCGGCCAAGATCGAGGCAGTGATGAGTTGAGAGCCTCCGAGATCGGTGCCTGAGATTCGTAGTTTTCTGGGTCTTGCCGGGTATTATAGACGCTTCATCCAGAATTTCTCGAGGATTGCCTTGCCGTTGACGAGATTGACACGGCAGTCCGTTCCGTTTGAGTGGTCCGAGGATCAGTAGCGTGCGTTTCGAGAGTTGAAGACCCGGTTGTGTCAGGCTCCAGTGTTGGCCTTGCCGGAGGGTACCGAGGATTTGGTTGTGTACTGTGATGCTTCAGGGTCGGGATTAGGCTGTGTTCTGATGCAGCGAGGGAAAGTGATCGCCTATGCTTCGCGCCAGCTGAAGACTTACGAGGAGAACCATACCGTGCATGATTTAGAGTTAGACACCATTGTGTTCGCGTTGAAGATTTGGCGTCATTATCTGTATGGATCTCGGTTTATTGTGTATACCGACCATAAGAGTCTTCAGTACCTGTTCAGCCAGAAAGATTTGAATATGCGACAGCGTCGTAGCCTTGAGTTGCTTAAAGACTACGATTGCGAGATTCAGTACCACCCGGGCCGGGCTAATGTGGTAGCTGACGCGCTGAGCCGTAGGGCATGCGGCCAGACTGTGATATCCAGGGCTTCGAGGCTTGAGATCACCTCGACATTGATCGATAGTCTGAGATTAGCGCAGCAGGAGGGCCTGCGGGGTGATAATGTGAAGCGAGAGCGTCTGGCCGGGCAGCTTGAGTCATTGATCATGAGCGATCGTGGGCTGTTTGTGTTTCATGATAGGGTCTGGGTTCCGAGAGTTGGGAATTTGCGACAGTTGATTCTTGATGAGTCGCATCGGTCGAGGCTATCTGTGCATCCGGGGAGTACTAAAATGTACCGTGATCTCCGTGACTTCTACTGGTGGCCGGGGATGAAAAGGGATGTGGGCCGATATGTCGAACAGTGCATGACGTGTCTCAGGGTCAAAGCCGAGCATTAGAAGCCGCACGGGCATCTACAGCCGTTAGAAATCCCCGAGTGGAAGTGGTACCATATTACGATGGATTTCATTGTGAGACTTCCACGCACGGTCCGCGGAAATGACATGATCTGGGTTATAGTGGATCGACTAACGAAGAGTGCGCACTTCTTAGCTGTTTGGGGCACTATTACCATGGATCAGTTGGCGAGGCTGTACATCAACGAGGTGGTATCGCGACATGGGATTCCGATGTCGATTACGTCGGACAGAGATACGCGGTTTACGTCTCGTTTCTGGCAGAGTTTCCAGCGGGAATTGGGCACCAGGGTTCAGCTAAGCACGGCGTATAGACCGCAGACTGACGGGCAGACCGAGCGCACCAATCAGACCCTCGAAGATATGTTGCGGGCGTGTGCTATCGACTTCAGCGGCAATTGGGATGTGCATTTACCGTTGGTCGAGTTCGCATATAATAACAGTTATCACGCCACGATTATAATGGCTCCGTTTGAGGCACTATATGGGCGCAAGTGCCTGACCCCAGTGTGTTGGGGCGAGGTCGGTGAGCGACCTATCAGTGGGCCGGAGTTACTCCAAGAGACTAGTGATAAAGTGGCCGTGATTCGGGAGCATATGAGGGTCGCCCAGAGCCGTCAGAAAAGTTATGCCGATCGCCGTCTGAAGGAGTTAGAGTTCAGTGTTGGGGAACGCGTGTTGCTTAAGGTGTCGCCGTGGAAAGGGGTCATCCGGTTCAGACATCGTGGGAAGCTGGGTCCGCGGTATATCGGGCCATTCGAGATCATTGAGAGAGTCCGGGATCAGGCCTATCGACTACGATTGCCTTCAGAGTTGGCTGGTGTGCACGATACGTTTCATGTGAGTCATCTCCGGAAGTGTCTGGCTACAGATGATCAGTATGTGCCCTTATCCGAGATTACAGTCGATGATCAGCTGCGATATGTGGAGCAGCCCGAGGCCGTGACCGACCGAAAGATCAAGAAGCTGAGGAATAAAGAGATTGCCTTGGTACTCGTTCAATGGAGACACCATAAGGGTACCAACGCTACCTGGGAGCCCGAATCAGAAATGCGATCGAGATATCCTCACCTGTTCCAGAGTTCGAGTTAGATTCCGGGACGGAATCTCTTTAAGAGGGGAGGATTTGTAACATCCGTTAATTTGACCTGGTACGTGGAATTATTTTAGTGGATAAATAATTTATTAATATTGGGTTGGTCCAATTATATCCCGTTTCGTGGATTGATACGTGTCGGGATTGGGGCTTGCGTGTCATCGGGTTATAATTTTAATGAACGGATTATGTTTTTGGGATCGTGGGATTAAATGGGTATAAATATTGAAAATGTGATATCGGGTTCGGGTTATTAGGTTCGGGACCGGATAAATTAGAAAGCGTATATATGTTGTGCCCTCTTTTCAGCCTTATCCATTTGAGAGATAAACCTAAGGGTGTTTGTGTGTGTTTTGTGTGATATCTCCAGCAAGAAATCAGAATTGAGCATCAAATTGGTTGAGTAAAGCTTGGAATCAAGCTAATCATCTTCAACCTCTTGTGTTCTTGAGGATTCTAAGGTAAGAGTGTTGAATTTGAGTCTTTATATTGTGATATGTGTTGTGAGATGGTGCAAATCGATTCTCAATCTGTAGAGGTTCTTTTGTGGTGTAATTGTCTGCATAATTGTGGCTAAATTCGTGTGTAAAGGAGTTTTTGTACTCCTGGGCAAAGCTGAAAATCGCAGGGCATCTATGGAGTTTTCGCGGGGTCGCGGCGCGACCACCAGGGTCCCCGCGGCGCGACCATTAACCTGTTGGAGAAATCCGAGTTTAGTCTTGTGAAATGAGTTTGGGTCGTATTAGTGTCGGGTTTCCTTCGGGATTGCTCGGGCTGTGTTTTGTTGGGGTTGGGGTCTTGTTTGGGATTGCCTTGAGTCGGGTTTGAGTCGAGTTTCGGGTGTTGATCGGATTTCGGTTACGTGGGATTATCGGTTTTTGAATTGAGTCTGAATTGTTGTAATCATGTGATATGTGTTAATTTGGAATTGCGATTGATTGTTGGGCTATCCGTGTGATTACAGGGACTAGTGGATCTCGAGCAGGGTTCGAACAGGGAGGCCAAACTCCGGGGAACCAATCAGGTGAGTACTCGAGACTTTTCTAAAACGCGCGCCGTCTTTACGATTTTAGCTGTGTTGCTATTTGTGCGTGTTTATATATATGAGACAGGGACGTGAACCTCAGGTATACTCTAATCCTTATACGTGTTATGTATGAGATGTGAGATCGGTTCAGGGGTCCGTGATGAGTTCCATACGGACGATAAGTCGCGAAGGGGAATCGAGCGGGTTGACTGTCCCTTACAGTCCTTGGGGCGTATATATACGGCATGGCCTGTAGCCGGGTAGCTTCCGTGCTACAGGGTATTACCGACCATTGCTGTGTGCGATGTGTCCACCGGGGAGGGGTCCCCACAGGGCTATGTGTACTCCGATCTCATACTTGTGCCTATATACCTGAGATGTGTGTTGGGCAATCGGGACAGGGACAGGGTTTGCGTGCTATGTGCTATGTGTTCTGTGCAGTGTCAACCCTCGCGTGCTCACGGGCTTTATAGCTCATGTATTCGAGTCTAACATGTTCAGGAAATCAGAAGGGATCTCAGCCGCAGCCGAGGTAGATCCGAGATTGTTAGAAGACCCGTGATAGTGTTATGTGTTGTATAGAACTCGTATAATGGTTGTTTTGGGGTCGTTGTATCCAGTGACCGGGATCTGTATGTTTTGTTAACCTGGAATTTGAATGTATTAACTTTGTGTTTAAAGTTTTAAATTAGCCGTAATCTGCATTATCCTATGACGTGTGTGTTATAGATCCGCTGCGTTATTGCCACCTATGATATTGTGTTGACGTGGCATTTCCGGGTTCGGGAGGGGTGTTACAATAACATTTGATGTATTATATTTTATAAAAATTTAAAAATATCAGTATGATCGCATTATTTTTATCTATATTCTAACATAAATTTGTATTTCGTCTCAAATACTTTAAAATTACAAAATTTTTATTATTTAGTTGATTGATCGATCACATTTTCTCACTGTTCATTGAACGATAAAGCTAGCTGGCAGGTAGGTAAACAACTGACGTTTTTTAATATATATATATATATATATATATATATATATATATATATATATATATATATATATATATATATATATATTGAGGTTCAATTGAGAACTTTTATGCATCGGGGCACCTCGATGCACTTTTGTGCATCGGATAATCCACCAAGGGTGCACAAAGGGCATTTAGGGAAAACTAAAGACATGATAATTAATTTATTTCTAAAAATCATTAAATGATAATTAGGAGTTACATTTTGAATTAAAATCTCATATTAACTATATTCCTCATTTTCCTCCTCATTTCTCTCTCTCTCTCTCTCTCTCTCTCTCTCTAATCGTGTTCTTCATGATTTTTCTTAGTGATGATGATTTAAAGACGAAGATTAACGATGAACAACGATGATGATGAACATGAACAAGAGAGGTAATCGATGAAAATTATGAAGAACATGATGCATAGATGGATGATGAACAATGAATGATGATAATGCATAGATGGATGATGAACAATGACAATGCATAGATGGATGATGAACGATGAACAACGGAAAATGATGATGCATAAATGGATGATGAACAATGACGATGCATAGATAAATGATGAACAAGTTGAACATGATGCATAGCTGAATGAATATGAACGACAAACACGATGCATAAAAGAATGATGAACAAGTTGAACACGATACATAAATGAATTTGTGTATTTTTTTTTTTGTTAAATGCGTTTTTTTAACACAATGCATAGATAAACACAATTAACGATGAAATGCATCGATCTCCATCATCTTTTTTGAATTTGTGTAATTTTTTTAAATTTGGAAATGTATCAATTGAATTTATTTAGCATTTATTATTTGATTATTTGTTGAAATATTAAATTTAATGAGGTATGCACATTCCCCAAAATGCCCTTCTTCCTTTGTTTCTATAATGCACAATATGCATAAAATTGTCTAACTATTTACCCTTTTGCCATTAATCAAATCCATACAATTTTTTGATCTAATGGTTGATATAGGTACTTTTGTACCTCGATGCATAAAAGTGCTCAATTGAACCTCCCTATATATATATATATATATATATATATATATATATATATATATATATATATATATATATATATATATATATATATATACTAGTAGGGTACCCGCGCCAAGCTGCGGCGGCAAATAGTTTTGATGTGTTACAAATTAAAACAAGAATCAAACAAGAAACTATTTCACAAGTCCGTTCATAATAAATACCCAAGACATGTGAAGATAGACACACAACTTTGAACCAATCTTTAAATGCTTAACCCCCTTAAACTTCAAAATATACACATATGAACCCTTGTAAAAACATAATCTGCACAAAATAGCAATATGCTGAAATTGCATACTATGGCAATGATCTTTCAACCTAAGCCAATTTTTAATAGAACTTTCACAACACATTAAAAACTTGTAAAAACACCATTTATGTAAAAACATTACATCTCTTCCAAGTAATTTGTATTTTCACTTGTTAAGGCAGAGTGCTTGAACCTCATGCTCAATGGATTGCATTGATGATAACGCCTTTTGTAGATCCAATATTTGTGCCTGAAGTCACCATAAAAAATAGATTGTAATATTAGTCATCATCCACACATAGACACACCAAAAGGATCGAATCAAATTTCAGAAATAATAGATGTGATTTATGAAATTCCAACATTGCAGACAATTGACTCAACATGTCATTAGAAAAGTGTCTTTAAGGAATCCCTGTCAATAACGGTTCAATAGGAGACACAAAAATAGCTGACATTGACAATTTACAAACAATTCATTTTAGCTTGAATTTTGGCAGAATAATCAGTACATGGCATCAGAAGATGGAATTTGCAACAATTTCATGGGTGAAAAAAAAGTAGCCACCATGAGAAAAAATACACACTACAAGTTATAAATATAGATCATTCATTGAGGTTAAAGAAAGAAATGGAAGAAAAACCTCCAGATCAGCACATCTGGATCTCTCAGAAGCAATCAATCAGCATCAATGTATTAATGAGGTTTGAAATCAATAGCAATCAACAACCAAAATAACTAAGTACATAAGTCTCAGTGTGTTCTGTGCAGTGTATAATGCAAAAAGCAGATTATACAAACATACAAATAAAAAAGCATACAGTCATGTTCAAATAAGAATACAACAAGACATTAATCTTAAAAGGTCGATCCTTTTTAGCGCCATAAATCATTTTGGAAAATTTGATAGAGTTAGAAACATATGTAAATCATATAACCAAAAACTCATACTTCTTGTCAGAAAGCCAAAGTGAGAAAGGAAGTAGTTGTTTCCACAGCTTGATCCCCTCGGTTGCTGCCATAGATCATGTATTGTTAATGACATATTAATATCTCACCAGTTAGTTGCTTCAATGTGTTGGTTCAAACTTATCAGGAACGTATCAGTTTTGTATTCGACTCTGGAACGTATCAGTTTTGTATTTGACTGTAAAAAAACACAACCAAGCCATGCTATGACATAAAATCCCTGTTGATAGCTGCATGTTGGAACACAAAATTTCAAAGTTAGCTTAAATCTTCACTGAGCAAAAAGCCATAAATAGAATAAAAGTCAAGAGCAAATTGTAATTTAAAACCCATTAAATTTGTAATTTAGAGACAAATTACAAATGAGTCAATGACGACTTTAATGCTTGAATTGATAGGGTGTGGAATAACAGTACCGTGGGAACCAACCAATCGTTATGTAAAAATAATAAGACATTACAATACATGAAACAAAAATGAAACTAAACACACATAAAAAATTAAAGATTTGCAGCACACTTCATGTGAAAGACTTTTAGCAAATAATCATCTTTGAATTGAAAAATCAAATAACAAAATAACCTACCATTATCATAGTTACTTTTAAGAAAGTATGGGATGGACCAAAAGAGAAGTATCATGATCAATTTTGAATAGGTTGTTTTAAAGGGATTATATGGGAAGGTTTTAAGCTTTGTTCCATCTGTTAGTTTACCAGAAAAGCTTGTGGCATCTTTATAAAGAACAGATTGTTATAATACATTAGCCCGTATTATCAACACAAACAAAACTATTCGAGAAAAATGTTAAATTGTTGGTCTCTCTATTTCCAAAACAGAGTCTCAAAGTAAGTTTTAACCACATAGTATATACCACTTGTAACTTTGCAGCGGAAAAAAAAGAAGCTAAAAACACCTATCTCATTCCTTCAATCCACTTATAACCAACATATTTCAAATATCTCTTCATATGTAAATAAAAAGCTTTGTCATAGAGTTTACTTTGGTCCAAAACTTTAGATCTTTCAAATACAATAGAACATTCCGCAAAACAATAAGAAAAATAGAAAATATTTTATCTGATAGAAATGGACTTCAATATGGAAATTGACCCCTTACTTTGGTCCAAAGCTTTAGCCCTTACTTTGGTCCAAAGCTTTAGCTATCAGAGTTATTTAAATTGAGTATAATGTCACACCATAAAGAATTGACCCCTTCAAAATCATCTGTCCGCTCAAATGATTTTCAAAGTCCTACTAATCCTATAAACAAAAGTTATAAGACACAAATATGAAACTAACCTTTGGTACCAGTCATGACGGAAGCAAAAGAGTATCAGTCACCTGCCAAAAGAATGCAGAATTCATAATTCAGTGAAACATGAAATCTATAAAATCTTACAAACAATGAAGCCATCCATATAGATGTGTGTGTGGTTAATAAACCAGTTTGGGACCAAAAAAAGCATTGAACGAGTTTACAAACCAATTTGCAGTAGACCTTCATAATTTGAAAGGAAGCCGTTCAAAAGAATTTTATCTCCCAGTTCTGCAAAGGCCCTCTAGTTAATAGTTAAACAATAAATAGATACACACGTCAATCAAGACACTATATAAGAATCAAAAATCAAAGCATACGTTAGAGTGCAAGGCTGAGTTGTGTAGAGATCAAAAAAGAGAACAAAAATCAGAATCAATCAAAACCAAAGAAAATCCTTATCAAAACCGAAGCACAAAAAAACCTTGATCAAAACTCACCAAAAATATCATCGATGAAAGACAACAATAACTTTGTGATCACTTTCTAATAGCTAAAGTTCTTTGTAATCACTGCATTGTATGAGAAAAAATGAAACACGATTGACACCATGGAGAAACCAAGACTTAAAAAAATCATATAAGAAAACTACATCATTATTTAACCAAAGAATATTACCAGAAAGTTAGGAATTTCAACACAACACTA
>JAANYP010002100.1:402127-532578 GCA_020465985.1 Centrapalus pauciflorus | reverse complement strand
CTGCTGCTAGGAATGCTCTACTAAAAGGTGAATTTACCTCAGCATAATACCTACTGTAAGCGAGTTTGATGTAGCCTGTAGGTGTCCTGATTAGACCAATAAACGTGTAAACTTTCTTCCCTGGTTCCTTAAACTTTGCACCTTTTTTCTTCGTTATCGTTACAAGTTTTCATGACATTCAATCTCTGTTCGAGATGCTGCTCGCCTGTTCTTACTTCATTTCCTAATTCTCAGCTTGAGCCTCCAAAGTAGTGTGTAGAGAAGAAAACACAAAGGGGTATATACTTGGTCCACATATGGAAGTGAATAAAATAGATACAACTCAAAGTTCTTATCTCATGGCCACATTAAATTTCAAAGATTATATATGCCTATGTTTGTTATTGATGTCAAACTTTTATAAGCTCTAACTAAAGTTCTGTTTACATGCGAGGTGGTGATACAGACTGAAGACTTTATTGCTGGATTGAATCTCTTATCTTGTTATAGTTTTATTGATCAGTCATGTGAATATATATTGAAGCAGCTGTCAGTCATGCAGAAACTAGGGTATGAAGAAAGAGTGAAGCTATAATCACTGTACTATTTACCTACTTTATGTGTACTTTTATGTTATGCGGTGAAATCAGTATGTGTTTGTGTATATACATGTTAGATTTTCAATATGTTGCACAAATCACCAACTGTTCGAATTCAGTTGGCTGTTGCTTTGGAGAACTGTTAGAAGGGAAGCTACAGAAAAATAAGAATGTTAAATGAAGGGTAAATGTGTAAATCATCAAATGATCTAATGCTTAACGTTCTGTACTTAATTTATCAGGCAATGCCCAGAAGAATGCAGAGAGACGGTTGCATCCCTGATGTTTGCTGCTGCAAGATTTTCTGATCTTCCTGAATTGCGTGACCTCAGGGATGTGTTTCAGGAGAGATACGGGACTGGCTTAGAATGTTACGTTAATCGAGTGGTAGGTCCCAAGATCATGAATGAATTCACATGATCCATTCTTCTTATAGCCATCATCTAACCAGTTTGTTTCTATTTGCTAGTTTGTTGAGAAGATAGCCTCAAATCCTCCAGTGGTGGAGAAGAGAATAAAGTTACTGCAAGATATAGCAGCAGAGTTTTCAATTCATTGGGATTCCATTGGATTTAAACAAAGGATGGATAAGCCCTCCAAGATTGCTGAGGTATGGGTTCTTGCCTCTTGATTTGTGTGTTTCAAAAGCGGCATTCGAAATCGATTCTCCACATCTACACAAACTATTTCCAACAGTATTCTAAACAAACTGTAGGACCAAGCAAGAAAAATTGAACCTTTGAGTGTCGCTGATGATAAGTACAAACTACCAAATGGAAATAATGTTCTCCAGAAAAATGATCAGCTTTCTAAAGAAAGAACAGAGCATGCTCATGAGGGGTCGTTGTTGCACAATGGAGGGAATGTGAATGTTAGGAGAAAAGAGGTGTTGGCCATTCCATTTGTGGGAAGAGAAGAAAAGAATGTATACAAACATGAGGATGGTGGCCATTTTTCTAAAGCAAAGCATGATTCTGCTTCTGAGAAGAATGGATTTGGGAAGAATGATAGGGTGAACACTGGAGGAAAAGAAAGACTAGGTTACAAACAGGAACCAGTCACCATCAGGGCTGAAACCATTGACTCCAGAGATAATCATGATCAATTTTTTAGAGGGAGACAGGAATTCACTGTGAAGAAACATGGATCATCAAGTAAACCTGACAATACTCCCGTGGTGAAAAGTCCAAGAACTTTCAGAGACAGAAAGCCAGAGATTCTTGGAACTGGTAGTGAGGCGGCTTTCCTGAAAGGAGAAATGCCGAATCATCTTTATCACAGAAAATCAGAAGGGAACACAGTTAATGGGGACGGAGAAGATGCCATGAAGTCAACAGGGAAAGTGCAGGAGGAAGAAACAATTCGGTTAAAGCCTTGTTACAATGGTTCTCTTCCTCCACCATATGTTAAGTCGAACATCCCACCGCCATACAGTAAGCCTAAAGGTCACGGGTCTAAGAATACAACACTCGACTCTATTGATGCAATCATGGGATCTAAGACGGACTGGATTCACAGGACACAGGATGGTCCTTTCCATGAACACAGAGCCCGTAGATCCTCCGATGACCTTTCACCTCGCAATGTCTCAAACTCAGACACGAGCAAGAAAGAACGAGATCATGATGGGATTTGGGAAGATCGACGTTACCAGAATGACATACCTTTACCTAAACCAAGATCAATCAGGAGAAAGCACTACAAGTCCTCATCTAGTCATGATGACATGGGAAGCTCTGAAGACGCTCGCATTGTGAAGAGAATTTCGAGTAGCAGAAGAAAAGAAAGAAAGGGACTACAGATTTTATTTGATGATGAACACTACCATAGGGACGATGAGGAAAACATGATGGATAAATTATTGTTACACTACAGTAAGAAACCGTCAGCTTATGATGTTGGGAAGTTGAGGAGGAAGAAGTCGTCAAGATCCAACACCAGCAAGTCTCCAAATCACAGAAGCAAAGATGAGGCAGAAATGATTGTTCCTCCCACCAGATCGATTTCTCTTCCTCACGAGCAAAGCGGCGAATCACAACACAAGAAAGTATATGCTCGTGCCAACTCTTTTCAGGCAGATAATCAGGCTCCGCATGTGCATCCTAAGTTACCCGATTATGATGATTTGGCAGCGAGGTTTGCAGCATTGCGAGGGCGGTAAATCTGTGGGTAAATGTTGGGTTTCTGAGAGAGAACTGATTTCTTTATTGAATATGGGTAGGGTGGGTTTTTCTGTTAGTTTTTTATAAGAGCAGGAAAAGAAATGATTTGTGTTATATATCCGTGACATCTAATTGTGTTCATGTAACATGATAAAAAAAAACATCCACACGTTTAATAGAGCGACTTTATTGCCATGCTTCTTTTATATGACGAAGACGAACCTTCCATCATGTGGATTTGGATGGGTCTTGAGTCCTTTTTTTTTCATAAAACATTTGGTAGAATATATACGCTGGGCTGGTCCTATATTGAAATTGAACAAGTTCTGTTTGCTTTTCGCCTATCAGTTCTTGAATTTTTAAATTAACTAGTTTTCAGTTCTGTCCTTGGTCCTAGAAAAATTATAACATCTAAGTTTTATATTTGTTTCATGTTGTTGTTTGGAATAAATAGAGATGGCAACAGGAACGGGTATTACCGGGAACCCCTTTTCTCGTCCCCGACTTTGAAAACCCGTCTGCATCCCCGACCCCGTTACCAACGGCTAATTACCTTGCATCCCCATCCCCGTCCCCGACGGGTAATGGGAGATTTTTACCCGCTTAATTTTACGTTATGTATTTTTATAATTGATGTTTATGAAATAGAAAAATTGGATATAAAATATTATATTTATGTATTTAATTAATATAACATTAGATTAATAACTCAACACAAAAAATATTAATTGATCGATCACCTAAAAATTAAATCTAATTACAATGTCAAAAAGGAAACATAAAACTCCAAACACTATTAATGTAATAAAGTTCCTACAAAAGAATCAATTTAATTAACATTAATTTAATTAGTATATTATACGACTTTCCTACATATATTAGATGTGTACTATTTGTAATTATAATAAATTGTGAAACTTAAAACTTAAATACAAGTTTAACTTTAAAAGTATACTTAATCGTGTTGGGCCAATGAGATCCCGAGTCGTGGATTAAATGTGTCGGGTTTATGGGTTACGTGTCTCCGAGTTATAATATTAGTGGATTAATTATATATTTGGGTTCGTGGAGTTAAATGGGTTAAAAGGGTATTAATTGTGAAAATGTGATATCGGGTTCGGGTTAATGGGTTTGGGACCGGCCAAAATGGAGATAAACATATACGTGCCTTCTTTTCCTTCCTTCTTCATTTTAGAATCATACGTGTGTGTGTGAAATCAGTGTGTGGGTGTGTGTGAACTTCTGGAGCAGCAAGGGATTTGAAGGAAATCAAAGTTGGTTTGCTGGATTTGAGTTGTCTTCTTCTTCTTTGGGTGTTCTTGATCAAGTTGAGGTAAGGAATTTAATGATTTAGTGGTATAAATTCAAGATATATGTGTGTATGTGGGGATTGGTTTCTGGGAGTATATGGGTTAAATATATATGAATCTTGTGTCTTTTGCTGCTAAAAATCGGAGGTGGGGGTTGAAAACCCCCTGGTTCGGCTATGGAGTTCGAAGGGCAAAGATGCTGCTGTCTGGCAAAAGCGCGGCGCGCAAATGGGAAAAGCGCGGCGCGTAAATCAGTCTGCTAGAGAATCTTGGTTTAGTTTTATAGAAGAGTTTTGAGTCGTTATTTGGTCGAGTTCCTTCGAGATATTATTGAATTGAATTATTTGGGATTTTGGGTCTCGATAGGGATCCCGTAAAAGAGTTTCGGGGATCGGTTATCCGTTTAAGATATTGAGTCGGATTTCGTTGGGTTTCCGGGGTTTCATTGAGTTGCTTTTGAGTCCGGGTCGGGTTTTGTTTGGACTTCGGGGCTTCGACTGGGATTATTATTGGGTCTGATTATGTTAAAGTGTTGTGTTCGGATTTGCTTTCCGTTTATTCTGAGGATTTTGTTAACGGCTGGGATCCGTGTGATTTCAGGGACGGGTCAGCGAGCCGAGCCGAGTCAGAGATTTCGGGATTAGTGGATCGATCAGGTGAGTACCCGAGTTCTTTTCTAAACCGCGGAACTGTTTTCCGAGTCATGATTGTGCAGTTAGCTTTGTATATGTGTATATTGTGTATTGTGAATGAGACAGGGACGTGGGCGCCAGGTATGATTCTATTTCCCACATATGTGTTATATGTGTGCATGAGATGAGATCCAGTCCGGGGGTCCGTGATGAGTTCCATACGGACGGTGATTCGCGATGTGAGATCGTGTGGGTTGACTGTCCCTAACAGTCCTTGGAGCGTGTATACACGGCAGGGCCTGTAGCCGGTTCGCGCCCGTGCTACAGGGTTGTGGCTAACCACCGGTGCGCACGGTCGTTAGCTGGGGAGGAGTCCCCTTCAGTGATATTGTGTGCAGGGCTTCGGATCTCATGCTGAGTGTTCATACCTGCTTAATACTGCTGATTGTCAGAGACAGAGATTGAGCTTGTGTTGTGTGTATGTGCTACGTGTTCGCATGCTATGTGTTTACTGTGCAGAGTCTAACCCTCGAGTACTCACGAGCTTTCGAGCTTACGTATTCGAGTCTTCCGTGTTCAGGGTTTCAGTGAAGGGTTCAGTAGCTGTGCTTGTAGATCTGGGAGCAGGGATTATCTGGAAGGCTTTGTGCTAGTTTCGTGTAGCGATCTGTACAGTTCAGCTTATGTGATTAGTGGATTATATGTTAACAGTGTTTATGTAAAAGTTTTAAATTATCAGTAAATTCTGTTTATCCTATGACATATGTGCAATTGAGCTATTGAGATGTGCCACCTGTGTATTGTATTGACGTGGCATTTCCGGGATCGGGGAGGGTGTTACATATATACATATATATATATATATATATATATATATATATATATATATATATATATATATATATATATATATATATATATATATATATATATATATATATATATATATATATAAAATAAGGTTCGTGTGAGTACCTAAAAAATGTAGAGTACCGTGAGTACCTGTGAACACACGAGTTTCAGATATGAACTTGCTCCGAAAAAAAGTTTTTTCTTTGAATTTTTTTTCATATTCATTTAGATACAAATAATATAAGACTATACGTAAAAAATTATATACATTTACACTATCTATCATCTTAAAATTCATGTGAACGTAAAAAAATTCATGTGAACATGCTTAGTTGTGAACACACGTTCACAACAGCACACTTCATGTGAACACACACGTTTCACATAGTTCTACTGTGTGTTTAGTTGTGATTTTTTGTAAGTAGTCTTGTATTATTAATTTAAACATGATTATGAAAAAAATTTTCAAAAAAAATGATTTTAAGCGAGGTACCTCCGGTACTCCGCAAAACTAGTGGTACTCATTTGAACCCAAATATATATATATATATATATATATATATATATATATATATATATATATATATATATATATATATATATATATAGACACTCAAACATTTTTTATATAGTATGCATATAATATATGATTCATATGTATAATATTTAAGCATGTAACTACTCATATATGTATTTAACTATGATATTCGTATGCAATATTTAAGTATTTATATATAATATATATTATTTATATTTATATTGTGTTTCGGGTACGGGGTCGGGTACGGGTACCCGAGGGGTAATCTCATCCTCGCCCTCGTCCCCGATTTTAGAATTCGGGTATTACCCGTCTCCGTCCCCGGTCAACTCGGGATTCCCCAGTCCAAATGGGTTCGAATGTCGGGTTCGGGGTTTTTTGCCATCTCTAGGAATAAACAATTGCACATCGGTCTAGTTTTCAGCTCCATAGATTTTTATATTTCGGTTGAGTAAGTTCCGGTCCAAGTTTCCCGTACTTTACAAACTAAATCTATCAATATATCTTGAAATGAAGTGTACTAGAAGCCAGAAGTACCAATACATTATGTTAAGTTTCCAGTAAAATAGATATATTATCCACGGCCATGTGTTATAGACTATTAGACTTATAGTTTAGTTGTTGATTTTTTTTTTTTAAATACTTTATGTTATAAATCATCATTTTTGTTCCTCTACGTCTAACCCTTTGTTAATTGTTTAGTTTATGAAAGCACATTTTAAAAACAAAAGATATGTTAGGTCTACGACCAAAAATAAAGGATTCTTTTGATGTCATTTTCGAATTTTTCCTAATTTTGCTCATTCATCGATAACAATCAATCATGGATTCCATGCGGATCGAATCCAAGCTTAGGGGGTGTTTGTTAGTGACTTATTGAGGCTGAATGAACAAATTTTCGGTCACCCATTTTATTTATATGTGTTTGATGGGGTCTTATTTCATTCAATTATAGCACGGTCAGCTCTTTGATTAAGTTGAAAAAACGTACTGGTCCCCGTCAGACTTTACTTTTCCCCCATTATACCGTTACTTTTCACCATAATGTCCTTTTTTACTTCCAGACTTCACTACAATCCAGCTCCCCTCCCTTCTGCTTTATAAACAATATTTATAACTTCACCACCAAGATGTTTTGACTTTTTCATTTAGTCTATAAACAAATAATTAATTGCTTTTATGAAAACACAAACTTAATTTATACAAACCAAGACCCCTCCTCTCCGGTACCTCTGGGATTTTGAAGACACATGATGGGGGCATGTACCAGATCCCAGTTTAATATATTTTAATTGTAAATTATTTCACTTTTATTTATTTAAAGTATCTCAACAAAATTATATTAAGCTAGGTTAATTAACAGAGGAGGAGTGGATACGAGGAGGTTTCAAGGATGTCATGTTGTCTTTGATCCCAGTTTAATAATGTATATTTTAAAATATATATTTTGGATAAAAATAAATTTATATTTCTTTTGAATCTCATTGGTGGTGATTTTCGAGTTTTTCAAACATTTGTGTGGTGTTGTTGGTGATCGTATATAAAGGTGCACATGATCGGATTTTAATTTGATTTGAGTCGGATTAAATCCAATCTGGGTTTTTAGCTTCTTTTTTTTCGAAAATCCGGTTCGGATTTGATTCGGTTTTGACCCAAAAAAGTATAATCGCTGCAACAGGTTCAGATAATATTATATCCGGTTTTTTAAAACTAGTTTTTTATCCGATTTTTAAAAAAAAAATTTATTTTGTTTTTATTTTTGAGCTTTCCAATGAATGTTGTTCTATCTTTTTTGTATGTTTTTTTTGCTTGGGTTTTATCTTTTTTGTAGGCTAATGAAGTTGTATTTGTTTTCTATTGGCAAGTTTTTGAACTCCGTCTTTATAAATTATAATTATAAGTTCATATTTTTAATAAAGTTTACGAATAAATATATTTTACTCCAATCAAATATTTTTTATATTATATTGATTATAATATAAAAAAGCATATAAAAACTATATAAATTTGGTGGCAAAGGTGTGTGATAAACCCAAAATGTAACAAACTTAGTTTTATAAAAATCAGATTAATTTCCGAATTAAAAATTGGTTTTTTTAAACCGGATAAAATTCGGGTAAAATGTTTGGTCCACCAAATAAATCTCAATAAAACTGGTTTCAAAAGAACTGGTTTTTAAAGAATCGGTTTTAGATCAAAATCGAATAACCGAATGTTTTATGTACGTCCTATAATTGTAAACCGGCCTTTGTCATGATGGGCTGATGATAAGGCCCATTCTTTGTCGTTTACAGGCTAGAAAGCGATGGAGTTAACGGAAATATGACGTGTTCATAGTATTTTGGCCTCGAGGCTCGAACCACCAATCCACTACACTGCACTCTTACCCGATAAGTTTCTTCCTACCGTGCTTTATCGTTATTTCTAGTAATAAACTAACAAATGATATAATTTTGATTTATTAACTAGGGGCGTTCATAACCGGATATCCGAAATTTTGGATAGTGAATTTTACTATCCGAATCCGAATCCGAATCCAAAATTTCGGATATCGGATTATCCGAAAAAATATCCGAAAATTCATATTTTTTTAAAATTAAATCAAATATTTAAATATCTAAAATACAAATTCATATATCCAAATAGATATTAAAAATAAATATATCATAAATTAAATGTATCCGTAATTATTTTACTCAAAACGACTAAAAATATATAAAAAAACTAAAATACATAAAAATATTAGTTAATAAATATATAATATCAAGATAAAACTCAAAAATATACATTAAAATAATAATAAACACTCAATATTATGTAAATAATCAATACTAAAGATATAAAAAAAAATATTTTTTTTGGATTTTCGGATATCGGATTATCCGAATATCTGAAAATTTGGAATTCTACTATCCGAATCCGAATCCGAAATTTCGGATATCCGAAAATCCGGATATCCGAAATTTCGGATAGTTTCGGATCGGATTCTCGGATGTTTATTTCGGATGTCCGGATTCGGATTTTTATGGAATTTCGGATTTTCGGATCGGATTTTCGGATGTTTATATATATTCTGGATTAGTAGAGTTAAAATTTAACCATGAATTTAAAATAATTTGCCAAATATTGAATTGAACAAAAAAGGAAGCTTGATCTGGAAAACACGTATTAGATAAATGCTATGTCGAAATCGTTTGTAAATAAATGTGCATCATGAGTTCATGACTCTATAGAATAATGAAAACTCTGTGGGTATAACATATTTCATTAAACAATATTCATAGAGTACAAATGATAAGCAAAGAAACCCTAATAGACCTAAACCCAATTATACAATTGAGCTAGGACATCTATACTAAAATTTAATACACCTAATTGGGAGGAATCAAATGCTCAAAAATTGAAGCGTAAAATAATAAAGTAGTTTGCATAATAGAAGCATACAATTTATATAAAGTAATAAAATAAATAAATAAAAGTACAAAAGAAAAGTGGTGATTAATTCCAACCAACGTGACAGGGTAAGATAACAGAAGAGGAGGCAAACGGCATTTAAACGATTCTGACAAAACGTAGAATGATGAAAACTCTCGTAGGTACAACATATTACGCTAATCAATATTTACTTGAATATGTAGAAGAAGTAATAAAAGTTACAAAGTTAAAAAAATTATGTTTAAAACAATTTATTTATTAGGTATAAATTTCATATAAAATAAAAGTACCGTTTAAGATTAGGAAATTACCAAAAAATACTGTAAATACAAAAGTATTAATAAGAAAAGGTAAACCTGAAAATATTCTCTTTTCATAAACTGAATTTGTTTTCATTTCCCCACGTAGACTCATGTGATAGATTTGTAACTTTACCCGACACTCAAATTGTTTCATATATATATATATATATATATATATATATATATATATATATATATATATATATATATATATATATATATATATATATATATATATATATATATATATATATATATATATTAAATCCTAAACATGTTTTATTCTTTTTATAGTTTTCCTTCCTCGACCACCTTCTTCTATTTAATATTCGTGAACTTTATATCATTAAATCTAGGAACAAAATACCCACTTTTTAAGTTTATTTATTTTATTAATGAATTATTTAATATGTGTGTGTGATTTGACATATTGCTAAATGCTAACTATGAAATTGAAATAGAAATAATTTTCCATGAGTATAAAGAGTTGTTTGACTTATTGGGTTCCACATGATTTTATTTTGTGAGATTTCATGGTTTAAATTATTTTGAGAAGTAAGAGGATTTTAAAATCATGTAAACCAAATATTTTATAAAATCTAATTAATACTATATACATAAGTTTTTTTTTTAAATTTATAAAAAGGGAAACATAATCTATCTATACTATTAAAAGAGTAACTAAATGTCACATTACATGCTCTCATTGAATTTGCCACATGTCGATCTCTCATTTTGTCACGTCATTTACTGATTTTATTTTTTAAATTTTAAAGCAAATCAAATCTATCTAGATCTAATATGGATTAATTTTGATAACTAACTAAATAAAATTAAGCAAAATTTATTATTCATATAATTATTATATTATACATATTTATAAATATATATTTATATCTTATAATAAAAAGAAAATGTTTTTTTGCCACATGGCGTTCCCTTATAGCTCCAATTTATTAATTTTCTCACTTTTTTTTTTCTAAAATAAGATGACTTTTATTTTGGTAACACATGCCATTTAATTAATTAAATTAAAATTAATAAATAAGATTTATTATTCTATTTACCTAAAATAATTTACAAATATCTTTTGTATACAATTAACTTTTTCTAAATATCAAAAAACAAAAATATAAAAATATTGATAATAGAATAATTTTTTATGTAGATCCTTGAAATAAAATAAATAATTTAATAAGTTAGAAAAAATAAAAATTTAAAATAATAATCTTTTTTTCATATTCGGGAAAAAAATTTCTTTTCAAACTTATAAAAATATAAATAATTATTATCATTTTCAAAACCTTGAACAATGAAAAATTTTAAAAATAAAATATAAACATCTATATATATATATATATATACACATATTATAATAAAAGAAAATAGTTATTGCCACAGGACGCACCTTTAAAAAGCTCCAATTTATTGATTTTTCCATCTTTTTTTCAAAAATAAAATAATCTTTATTTTGATAACACATGTCATTTAATTAAATAAATTAAAATTAATAAATAATCCTTATTATTCTTTTTACCTAAAATATTTCATAATTATCTTTTGTAATACAATTTAACTATTTTTTAAATATCAAGAAACTAAAAACCAAAAAAAATACTGATAATAGAATATATTTTTATGTCTAATCCTTGAAATAAAATAAATAATTTTATAAGTCAGAATTTAAAATTTCAAGAAAATAATAATCTTTTTTTCATACTCGAAAATAAAATAAATTCTATTCAAACTTATAAAAGTATAAGGAATTTTTATCGATTTAAAAATCTTGAACAATGACAAAATTAAAAATATAACATAAGCAATATATAAAAAGTAATTTCTATCTATACATAATTAAAGTAAAGGAAGAAAAATATATTTAACAAACATGACTTTTATACTTGAAAACATTAAATAATTTATAATAATCATTTATTATTATTATTATCTTTTTAAAAATCTAACCCATGTAATACATGAGTAATATACTAGTAGATTTAAGTTTCATGGAGTTCCATATTAGATTGGAGTCCTGGAGTCCATATTAAATGTACATGTTTATTACAATAAAATATTTTATTTCATGCAAAAATGTAATATATAAATGTTCAAAAGTGAGCTATTGTTGAACAATTCACACAATTTGAAGTTCATTACGATAAAAATGTTATATTTCATGCAAAAATACAATATGCACATGTTCAAAGGGCATCATCAGATCACATGTGCATATTGTTTAAATATTATAATTTTGCATGATATAGATGTTTTTTTATCGTTATAACTTCAAATGATGTGAACTCGTCAATTGTAATGCACTTTTGAACATGTGTATATTATACTTTTGCATAAAATAAAACATTTTATTGTAATGAACATGTACATTTAATATTGGACTCCATGACTCTAATCTAATATGGGACTCCATGAAACTTAACCCTATACTAATATTAATAAAAATAAAAAGAATGAGATACGTGGAGAGTGAAGCAGGCCACATGAAGGAACCTCATCTGTTCCAATAGCCACTCACGTCAACATGTGATCCCTTTTGGATTTTATTGATATTTCCTCTCATCATCAATCATCTAGCTAAGAATCGCATTAGATCCACATCCACCTCCACTATTTTTATTATTAATTTTATTTTTATTATAATATTGTCTTAATCTTATTAAATGTATACTAACCATATCTTTATATATGTTTCAATCATAAAATACTCGTCCATAAATAATTAACATGTCTTACAATAAAAATATCATCTTTCAGATTATCTTATAACGTATGACCTGTGTGTCTTATGATTTAACTTTTACATGACAAAATACCTTCAAAGGCAATTCAAGCACTGAGGCCAACGACCAAAAGACAAAACTTTTACATAATTATATATATTTTTCAATAAACAATCCATATAATACATAATTTTGAAATGATTCCATTTTAAAGATGAACGCTCTAACTTAGTTTTTTCTTTACAACGAGTCATTTTGACTCGTCCAAACCACTTAGTCTATTGGATTGAAATTAGCTTGTATTTTGTACAAAATTTATAGATAAGATAACATTTGACCATTTTGCCCCTCAGAATGATATATATGCCGTATAGAATGATGTATACTAGAGGAAATAAAATGGGGCCTATAAATAGAATGTGTATAGGATCCATAGCTTTGCCGATTCCCTCACTTTCAAAAAGAATGGCCCATCCCAACATTTCTTCCCCAATTCAATAAATCTCTCCTCCTATAATAAATCTTACTCAAAATTAAGAAAAAAGAAGAAATTTGTTTTTACATAAAATTTCAGATGGGTTCCAAGGGCCATGTCAATATTAGTGTAACAACAATTCCATCACCAAGAGGTGGCAAAGAGGAAGCCGGTGGCGGTGGCGGTGGTTCGATGAACTCTCCCAAAGGTCAATTTTGTTTGTGTTCACCAACGACGCATCAAGGATCTTTTAGATGCAAGTATCATCGACAAGGGCCTCAAGCAGTTGGATGGTTTAGTAGATCCAAGTCCATGCCACCAGCTCGAAATGATAATTGCAATACTGCTTCTAACTTCTCTCCTAAATCCGTCGAGTCTACGTAGTCACGAATGATATCATATCATACATATATTTGTTACAGGTTTTTATTTACTTGTAATTTTCTTATACTATAAAACTTTATCGAATCGAATAAATTGTTCATCATATATATGTGTATCAAGTATTAAAATTGATTCTTTTATTCTCATTTAATTTTTCCATCCCTAAAGATCGATGATCGACCATGCATTGGGGTCTGCACTTTTGTCCTTTTTGAAATTAAGTTATGAAAGTTTTCTTGAAACTTCAGATCATTTGGATGGATATATACACACACACACACTATCAAGTGTTTATTTTGATCTATGCCAAAATTATAAAATATAATTATGTTGTTATGTTTTTATGTAGTTTTTACAAAATTAAAGGGTATCTAATCATATAATAGATTTTTAGTAAAAAAATTATTTGTGTTCTAAGAAAATTAACAGTACGATCTACTTGTATCATAATAATATATACACAAATAAGTAGTTGTTACTTGAAAAAAAAAAAATCCAATTTAAAACAAAGAATAATGTTAAAACCATTTTAGAAAAGCAGTGTAAATAAATGTGCCTAGAGTTTGGAATTTTTGTTATACATTACATGATATAGTTAACAAAAGAAATAAATGTATATAAAAATGAAATTAAAAGGATATCCTAATATTAATTACTCCGATCCTTAAAAAACATAAATTAAGAATATATCATGATCTAGATACATATAATTTAAAACAACATACTAGACATTTTGGATTCCAACTAAGATTATCGGTATTAATTAAATTGTAATATAAAAATGACAACATATATACTTTTAGTTATATATATGATTACTATTTAAATAATTATATGTTTTTCAATCATTTTCAAGTGGTCCACTGAAAATGTAACCATACATAATTAATTCATCTTATATATGGGTATTGAATGATCCAACTATATATATTTAAATTTTCAAGAGCCAATGACTTTTATTTTATAATTGAATCATTGTAGTGGGCCAAGATTGTTGCTTCATGACATTATAACACATCATAATCAGGAAGACTGTATCAAACATGCTCGCATAAAATAACTAAATATAAATAATGACAATATTATTTGTGTTTTGACCAGGGTCGTTCCTATCGTTTTTGAGGCCCAGGGCAAAATTTTATAAAGGGCCCTCTAAACATGTACGTATATATAACATTTAAAGATTAAAGAAAACAACCATGTAAATATGTACGTAATTATCACAATCAAACAACTAGCAAAACATGTAAACTACTAGTATTAGTCTAGGTATTAGTATGAGAAAAAATTTTGGGCCCCTTTGGCTGTTGGGCCCTGGGCAGTAGCCCATGTTGCACACCCCAATGGGCCGGCCCTGGTTTTGACCAATGTTTTGTGCATTATCTCTAAATATGTTAATTATTCGACATTTTGTAATTTTTCTATAAACAGCTGATCGATATATGGATAAAGTGGTTTATAACAAGTTTATTTATCCGAATGATCGAGAAGGTTTTTTTTTTTTTGAAAGGTTAAAAGAAATTTTATCAAGCTGTAATTAAAGACATCATAACAATAGTAAAATACATAGGTTTAACCCAAAAAAAAAAGTAGAAAAACAATTTCACAAAGCTAAAGGTCTACCAAAAGTCAAGGATTCAGGATCCTAAACTTCTTGCTGTTGTTCCTATTTTCCTTTCTAAGCAGAATTAATTTTTGAATAATTATATTTTCCAGAGGAGGTTATCGGAATGAAATATAAAATTTGTCATATTGTTCCACAAGGAATGAAATATAAACTTCTTGTTGTTGTTCCACAACCTCACTTAATGAGAGAAATGAATGAAATCGAAATGATATATATAAAACCTGTTGTGTTCCATAACTTCATTTATGGAAAATGATGGATATTTGATAGATTTTGCCTGACATATCTTCCTTCCAATATTGGGGAGAAAATGATGAAAATCTTTATTATCTTTTCCATTCTATTCTATTCTTTCATATCATTTCCTTTCCACTCTATGGAACACAACGTAAAGAATTGAACGAGAGATCTGACCCTAATGACTTATTGGATAGGTGTTTAATCATTGTTTGTTATCTCAAACAAACATACAACCTTATGCGAGTTACTGAATGATAGTCACATGTTACATAATTGTATTGACAAACTCTAGTGTTAATTTTAACTAGTATTAAGTCAGTCTACAATGGATTACGTCTCACAATTATAGAGCAAGAAAATGACATATACAAGAACTTACAAAACTTGATCAATTTATGCTTATCCCGCAACCAAAACAAATAAACTCTAAAATCATGAGCATGAGTTTCGTCCCTGAGGGGAAGCTGGATCAGATGCGATAGTGTTTTATATAAGTTAATTTGTTAATACTTGAAATCAAATATTAAGAGGGATCAATCCAATATTATACAACCAAATGGGATCAATCCAATGTTATAGAATTATAGACATGCATTTTACATTACTACTTTAAATCAAATCCCCTTGTAAATTATAAATTATAATTAAGGGATGGTTGGTTTTGTATTTTGGAAAAGTACTGTAACGTTATGAAAATTAATAATCATATAATAGTTGTAATAAAAAAAACGTTAGGGTCTGGATTAGCTTATGTTGCTAGCTATCATAATTATCGAATAATCATTTTCTAAGTGTTTGACTTAGAATTTTAAACATGTAAAGTTATCAAAATGGGCATTTGTATATAACTATGAATTTTTTAATTTATGACGTATTTTTTAGTTTATAATATAATATTTTTATCATAAATTAACTATCAACAAATATATTAACAATATTTTATTTATAACTACATTAAAAGTTAAAATTTCTAATTTATAGGTTATGTAGATAAGCTAACAAAAGTAAAAATTAAAAATAAAATAGTTTACATAATATTAGATGCTCAAATGCCAAACACGAACTGGGGGATGGAATCATGGAAGGGGAGGGAATGGGGCATGGAGGCTAAAAGAGAAAACATTAAAAAAAAAAAAAAAAAAAAAGTCAGGGTATAATCATAATCTTCGTGTTTTTTTTTTTTTTCCTCCAAAACGATGGTGACCGAAATGCTTCAAATTGAAACGATTGAAAAAATGCCGTAAGTTTAAGACAAAACACAAATCATCGATTATTAAATTTTTGCATCTAAACTTTTGTTTTTTAAATTCATTTGTGACACAATAACACAATAACAAAATAATGTCATTCGTATCGTAAAACCAAATGCCTCCTTATCTTTGAGTATAGTATTATATTGATTATAGAATAGTAATACAAAAGAAGATTGAGAAATTAAACGATTTAACAATGAAAATTTAAATAAATAAATATGACAAATACAATGTCATTTGAGCATCCTTTATGACCCTTATTGGAAAAAAAAAAAAAAACCAATTCATTTAAACGTGTGATTGGGACTTGAATAGAAAACATCACTTCCAACTTGTAATTAAAAAATCTTTGTAATATTCTTTAATCTTTGTTTTATAAAAGATTTTCAGTTAAGTGGTCCAGTTCTGATTTCTCCTTGTTATTAAACATTAGTATAATTTGTGATCAGTATCAGTATATAATGATCGGCTATAAAAATCCAAAAATAATTAAATAATTATATTGATCTTGGTTGATGCCACCATATTGATTGGCAGAATTACACGTCATGGGCCACAATTGTCACTTTCGGACTTCAAATCGTGATTAAGACTAACAAACAAAACTTTACACGCACAATTAATTGGATATGGATCCCAATTCCTAATAAGCATTAAGCATAGTACAAACTAATGATTTTATTCTAATTTTTAACTAATCTTAAATAAATGTGAATGTGAATGCATTAAAGGTTATTGTAAACCTTCTCCTAGGCAATTCTTTCGCTCCCTCATCAGTTTATCATTGACATTGAATTGAAGTTTCATCAAGCCTCTCTCTTCTCAGTTCGTCTCTTTTGTTGAAGATCTATCTCACTCATTGACATGTCACAAATGTCCTTCACATTATCATATAGTTTTTATGTGATCTTTTATGTTTAGAGTTCATTTTCTAAACAATTAATAACCAACATTTAATATGTAAAAACACTTGGTTAAATAACGCTTATTTGATGAATATAATAAAACTTGGATATCTTAAGTAGTAGTTGAGTGATGTGTTGAGTTTTTTTTCTCATTTTGACCTAAGAGGAAGCCCAATTAATTTTAGCCCATCAAGGTAAACGTCTTTATTTGGAAGTTTAGTAATGAAGCGTTGCTTACACGTTTAAACATCCATTGTAGAGGTATTGGAATTGGGTCGGTTGCTTGTGTTTTATGTGGGGTTAAACAAGAAAGTACATATTATTGTTTGTTTGAATGCTCAAAGATGGACTCCTTTGAAGAAAAATAAGAAGTTGGTGGTGAATTTTGGGGTTCTTGTTAGATACAATAATAATATTTTAAATAAAAAATTTCTTATCTAACCATTTGAACCAAGAATAAGTTTTGCAAAATGGTACTTATGGTGATTTCTTGGTTGATTTGAAAATGGCGTAATCAGATTTCCCAAAAGGAGGCTTGGTGCCTTGACGGTTATAAAGGAACATCTTTTCTCGGCCATTCAAAGTCTTGCCGGTTTATGGTTTGCAAACCGGGAACCCTCACAAAAAGTTATTTGGTCACGATGGTCCGTCAACCCACTTGATATGCAGAATAATTTTATTAGATTTCTTTTGTGTGTTGGTCTTGTCAATCTTAAGGTCTCTCTATCTTGGAGACATTATCTTGTACTTTTGTCATTGGGCTTAATAAAATCTTGCGTTTCAAGAATGAAGTATAGTAAGTTTAAAAAATTCACCATCTATATAAAAAGGATGTAATCGCATAAATAAAAAAGAGACAATTATACAAAAAATCAATGTAATTTTAATATTTTTTGATTAAGTTCCTGTATCAGAAACGTTTCCATAAAGTCCATCAACTTGAAATTTTTTACCAATTGTGTTTTTTATGAGATTTTTTAGAAGTTTTTCATAAGATTTTGTTAAGTTAAAGGACTTTTATGAAAACATTTTATGTGTAGTGATTTTTACGAAAACATTTTTTGGTTGAGAGACTTTTGTGGAAACGTTTTTTGTACAATGTGTTGCTAGTTAATTACCCGCGTATTACGCGGATATTTTTAATATATATAAAATATAAGAAATAAAAAGATAAAGATATAAATATTATTTTTTAAACAAAAGTATATAAGGTGATATTATTATTTATTATGACGAATTAATTTTGTATATTTCTAAATATATACGAAGAGTAATTATTTTCTTATATATTTTTTTTAAACTTTTATTATATTATCTTATAATTAATAAGTTAGTAGAGTATTAGGTGATATTTGTTTTTTAAGAGGTTAAATGTCTGAAGTCTGAAAACCACATTTGAAATTAAGAGGTGGTCTTAAGATCTGAAATCTGAAATTAAGAGGTAATCTTAAGATTGTTTGTTTCGTAATATGAAACATATAAAAAATATTACTTTAAAATATTATATCTAATTAGTTATATATTATAATTAATTAATTTAAATAAACAAAATTAAAATAAAATAATTAATATGAGGGAAGGGGAGGGTAAACGGTTTGTAACTTGTACTAGGAGAGAGAAATAACCTCTTATTTTTTTTCAGCCAAAATTCAACCTCTTAATTTTAAGAGGTAAATTCAGAGGTTTTAACCTTTGAACTCTGAATCTAAACAAACAATCTTATTTCATTATACATCTGAAGTTTAGACTTCAGATATGATTAAGAGCCTCTAATCAAAAAACAAACAAGGCCTTGGATTTTGTTTGATTTGATTTGATTTGAATTTAAAAGTGGATTATATTAGATTTGGATAGATTTAATTAATAAGTTAGTAGAGCATTAGATTTTGTTTGATTTGATTTTATTTGAATTTAAAAGTAGATTATATTAGATTTGGATAGATTTAATTAATAAGTTAGTAGAGTATTAGATTTTGTTTGATTTGAATTTAAAAGTGGATTATATTGAATTTGGATAGATTTGATTTAAATTTCTTTATTCTTTTTAAAATCTATAACTACCACGTGTCGATTCATGGTGACGACACGTGACTTCACCAGAAATGAGTATAGTTATCCTTTTAATAGTATAGATAGATTCGAAAAATACTGAAAATGCGTTGATTTTTTACATGATTTTCCCTAAAAAATATGTTATTGTATTATAACAAAACTCAAAAATATTTTGAAGTTTCAGAAAAGTATAGATTGGGCCGTTGGCAACTGGACTTCATAAAACGCAATTTGTTCCAGATAGATATTGGACCTCAAGCTACTTATTTCCCCGTCCCCGTATTGAAATATTTTGTTGCATCGCGATTAGTGGCCTAAAATCAGACACTCAACACACATAACACCTCTTGAAAAGTAAGGAGGCAGTATCATATACTATTGACTCATGGGGCGAGGACAATAAAACTATAAATAATTTTCATGTCATATTATTATCTACTTCTATACTAATTGTCCAAGTCTGTTTTGGATGTTCATTAATTTATTGGCAATTGCAACACACATAGTGTTTCCCAATCTTTTTGTTTTTAAATTAATTATTACAGAAAACAAACGAATCAATAAACATAGTTGGATTTTGAGTGTATCATGTATAACTTGTGGTAGATTTTAACATTCAGTATAAACAGCGAGTGATCCTTATATTTATTTATGTTCTCCGAATCCTGACCTTGCAATCCCCGATGGTGTTCCCGGTTAAATAACCGGCTAGGGTTGGAGACAACTACGCAAGGGAATGTATCATTTGTTTTTACAGGGATAGTGGATACAATCCTTAGTCCGAAATTGTTCCATTGTCATTTAAGGGAGTTTCTGATTATGTGTGGTTGGCAAATTAATGCATTTTCTTTTGGGAGGGGGAAAACAAAACCCAAATACAAAAGCAAAATAATTGGCTTCTTAATTTGTTCTATTTATTTGAAATTTGCAAACTCAATGAAAAAACAAACAGATTCATAGCCAGGGGCGGAGCCACGTGTAGAGAAGTGGGGGGAAATGCCCCCAACGATTTTTAAATTTGACGCATTTTAGTTTATGTGTTCCGAGAAATTAACATTACGAATATCTTACACAGTCTCATGCCCCCAACGAAAATTTTTTATGGATCCACCATTAACAAACACATTTAAGTGATTTATAACTTGAGGTTTGACGATAATTGTAGTAGTTTTAGTGAAGCAGGCAAATAACAAAGTGGCGTGTAGTATTTGGTCACAAGTATATTACCTATGTATATTGATACAATTTCTAGAAATTCCGGTCAGCAACGACGATTCAAACTTCAAAAGTCCATGTGCTTGTTTGACTTGGAAGTCGGTCAACGGTCAGCCTCTTCACATGTGTCCTCTTTTTGTTATTTCATCTATATGAAACTTCAAACCGCTTTCTCCAATTTTCCATGTATATATATCAAACCCACCCCAAAAACTCTCATTCATCCCTCCATTCTTCTTTCTTTCACTCCTTCGTTTGGAAGCATATTCTTGTTAACTTTTTCGAACAAAAAAATCTCAATACCCGATTTTGTACAACCCAAAATCTACGATTCTTATATAAACGATGAAGTCAATGAGATTAGATGTGGTGCCGATTCTCGGTTTCTTGCTAATGGCTGTTTTTCAACTTACCCAAGCCCACGACTTTGATCCTTCTCCTTCTCCTTCTCCATCTCCAAATCCTTCCAATTATGGTATGTTTAGTTTCCCACTTTCATTTTTATATTTTTATCACAAGTTTGTTATGTGGTTAACATTTCAGTTTTTCATAATTATAATAATTTATTATTTGACTTAAGGAAGTTTTATAAATGATTACAACTTACAACGATCTCATAATATAATTAATTGTTACAATTTTTTTTTAAATAATTTATTTGTGGAATTGAAAAAAAAAATGATGTGATTATATGGTTAAATGCAGGAGCATCAATTGATCAAGGGATAGCTTATCTCCTTCTAGCTGTAGCATTGGCAATCACATATCTTGTCCATTAGATCTTTTTATTTTTAGTTTTTTTAATTTAATATAATTTAGGTATCATTTAGGAATTTTGGATTCTTTTGTGCTTTATAATTCCGAATTCTTTGTAAAGGCAGGAAATATGAATAATCATTTTCATTTAAGTCCATCTAAAATTATTTGTTACTACTAATTATTCAGTGTCGCTTTTATTTTTAAGAATTGAATTAAACGAATCATTCAATCCCTCATTAAGACCAAGTTAGGGTTAGATTCAAATTTAGTTAGAACACAATATTTATGTATTCATTTCACTTTCACATTCTATTGTAAACAAGATGTTAGTTACATTTGAATAGTGACAAATAACAAATAATTGGTTGGCCATTAAGTTGATTCTAAAAAAAATATGTTTGGTATCATAGAATTGAAGGGAAATACATCGTTTGCGGTTAGACAAACTATTTTTTTCCGTAAGGCAAATTTATTAAATCCAACTGAATAGGAAAAGATACCCCAATACAAGAGTCCTAACTGATAAACAACAACCCTTGAAAATTAAGAAAGCATCACAAAAGCATTTACAGACCATTTAGCTGACTCAATATACAAATTCGATTTGCAAACCACACACACGATAACTGCTGAACTTATTGAAAGATGTCCATCTTCTTTATCTCTTCCTCACAAGAATGCAAAAGTCTATTACGCCATTTCCAGATTAGCCGAAGGATAACCGAAATTACACCACGAAATAAGCTATTCTATTTTTTTTTTTTTGAAGTTATCTGAAAAGAAAACTTTTGAATTAAAGGTTGAAATTGAAACCAACACTTTTCTGGAGAAACCTCACCAACTTCCAACTTTTCACCAAAACCAAATAAACCATTGAACTTTGAAGAAACAACGATCACTCCCCTCTTAATTTGTATTTACACAAAACTCTGCAAGACGAGCTAATAAGAATATATCTCTTTTGTAAGTTCAACCTTGTTGGGAACGCATTTGAAAGTAAGCGTCATATAAATACATTTATCTTGATTGGAATGAGAGAGCTCCAATGCTAAATTGTGTTTAGACCTTCTGCGCCAGCCTTACTTAAGTGAAGGAAATCCGAGAGCCTCTTAACCGAGAACAAGCGTTTTTGGGTCCATCCTCCATTTAATCACATCACCCCCAAAAATTTCAAAGTCCAAACTTGACAGAAGCTGCTTCAAATTTTTTAAGATTGTCCAACGCCCTACCTCTTGGATCTATCCTCCGGCACGAGTTCCTTTCCAAACACCATTAACCAAGCTCTATCGGTCTTTGAAAGCTGCATCTTTTGACATACTTATTTAACTAATGATAGTTATACATACATAAAAAAATAATATTAAACTCTATCCCATTCTATATATTTTTATTCTCTTCATTTTGATAAAGAAATACAAACGAGCTATTCAAACACTATAAAATAAAGGGTTAATATTGAAAAAAAAAAATGATCATGTTTTCACAGTATTATCAGTTTTGTCCTTTTAATGTTAATTATTTTTACCATTTAGTCCTCACATTATTTTTTATCAAACTGTGAAATTTGTTAAGGTTGAACTGTATTCAAGTTAAAAAAATGATGTTACCTTTTAGTTTAGTTTTGTTTGAAAAACCATTATGCTTCCAATATTATATCAGTTTGGTCCTAAGACATTTTTTCCACTAAAACATCAAAATGTTAAAATGATTTACTAAAATATAATATAGTTGATTGTTTAAACACGTGAATTCTGTAATTGTATCAATACAAAAAAAAAATTTGTACCAATGACAAAACTTAACATAATGATTTTATCACAATAAAATTTAGACTAAAATGTGATGTCATTTTTTGTAACATAAATAGTAGGTCATCGGTAACGAATTTCACAATTTCAATAATAAAAAAATAAAATAAAAACTAAAATGATAAAAAAAAATATAGAAGAAGCAAACTAATAGAACTGTGAAAACATGTTGATATTTTTTTAAATATTTTAGGATATGTATCATAGAGAGTGCATTCACGCATTGGTATGGGAAAGACTTATTTTGAAAGTCCCATATGCTAGAGGTGTGCAAAAAAAAAAAAAAACCAAAAAGCAAACCGAAATAAAAAAAACCCAAAAAATTAAACCATTTGGACTTTGGATTGGTTTGGATTTTTGAATTTTCAAAAACCAAAAATTTCGGTTTGGAGATTAAAAAAACCGAAAAAAGCCAAACATAACCGAGGTTTTATAATTTTAAAATTTCTAAATGCTCCTTCGTTACACTTCTCCATTTAAATTTTTATTGAAAGTTTAAACCTTTCAATGTTTAAATTTCATATGAGGCTAAAACTTACTTTGAATATTATGATGATGATGATTATTGTTGTTATTAACTTATTATTAGGGTTTATTATGAAAAAAACTAACATATTTTCATGTTTTTTGCGTTTTCATCCCTCCATGTTATTTTTTCCCATAAAAAACCTCAAGTTATTTTTTTCTTTTTGGTTTAGTGAAATTTGGACATTAGACCCCGGTTATAATTTGTGAACCGAGTTTTTTAAAAAAGATGAAAAACCGGGTTCTATTGTCCAAATTTCAATAAACCAAAAAGAAAAAAAATTAACTTGAGGACTTTTATGGATGATATAAGTTCTTCTGTACCTCGATGCACAATATGCATAAAATTGTCCAACTATTTACCTTTTTGCCATTAATCTAATCCATACAATTTTTTGATCTAATGGATGATATAGGTTCTTTTGTACCTCGATGCATAAAAGTTCTCAATTGAACCTCCCTATATATGTGTATATATATATATATATATATATATATATATATATATATATATGTGTGTGTGTGTGTGTGTGTGTGTGTGTGTGTTTGTTTATTTATATATATATATATATATATATATATATATATATATTATATATATATATATATATATGTGTGTGTGTGTTGTGTGTGTGTGTGTGTGTGTGTGTGTGTGTGTGTGTGTGTGTGTGTGTGTAGTTTTTGGTTTTGGAAAGACTTGAAATTGAAAACCATGGAAAAAAAACCAGAAACCCCGAAACCAAACCGCTTAAAATCCAAACCGAACGGTTTCTTGAATATAAAATCTGAAATTTCGGTTTGATTTTTGGTTTTTGCCAAAAACCGATATATACTCACCCTTACCATATACCCAATACTTTGTTGCTTGATGGAAGCCCATTTTAGATAACTTCGCATACCAACAGACCCACATTATACTGTTAAAAACCAAAATTCATAAATATTACATCGTTAATTCGTTATTATTCAATTCGAAACAAAAGTTTGTTTTTATCATTTGGTAATAACGGTAACAATTGCAAGGTAACGAGTGAAATAAATAAAAAAGTTAATCTCTTCAGAATAGGTTGTCCAACTACAACAAATCCTTTTAAGGAAATTTTGAGCCTCATCAATCCGAATTTAGACCGGAATAGATCAATTAAATCTAATCTATATGCTCGGCTACTAACTCAAGGAAACACTCTGTCTCTTTTTTGGTTTGGCCAATGATATGAAATTGGCATGCTATTTAATTTTTCGATTCATTTCTAAGTCGAATAATACCAAAAACTACCCAAAAATTTAAAAGTGGATAAACGTTACCATCCTAACATTGAAGCATAAAACGTTAAAGAAGTTGTACGAGCACAAAGAACTTGCAAAAGCATCTTATGATGAGGGTCTCATGTTGTTGAACAACCAAGTTCAACCCAACATTGTGTTTCAAAATTGAAATATTCTTGTGGTGTTTGGTTTGTGTATTGAAATTCGATGGAATTGAAATTTTAATTTAGCTTCTTTAGAATTTTTGATAACTAATGTAAAATGTTAAATTTATGTATTTTTCATCAAATTTACTTATTTATAGGAATTTGACATTCATTCCAAATCATACATGAATTAGATTCCAACATATATATGATTTAGAATCCAACCTACATCTTTAACAAATACTAAAAACCATCTTCTACATTCACCATCAACCATATTAATAACTAAAATTTAAATTCTAATGCTTTCGAATTTCATTCCGTGAACCAAACACCACGTTAGTTTGGTACATGTATCAAATGTTGAAAGCGTAGGAAACTATTTCTCGGATCTAGATACGAGTGTTGACAACCTTTTCTTTTTTTTTTTTCTTTTTTTTTTTTGGTTGCATTTGATCTTTATTCAAAAGTTTCTAAGCTATTTTTAGGAACCAATCATGTATTAGTACCAATGGAATCATTTATGGACATTAATGGATTTTAAAACAATGATTTTTATTTTTGAGTATACAATTTCAGTTTGGTTTGATCGTTCGGGTTTATGTGTCGGATTCATCACAACTTGATTTTAGTCCAAATCTTTTTCATCTAATGTGATGTTTGGTTCATGGAATGAGATTAAAAGAAATTTAAATTTAAATTTTAGTTATTAATTTGGTTGATGATGAATGTAGAAGACGATTTTTAGTATTTGTTAGACATGTATGTCGAAATCTAATTCATGTATAGGTTGTAATTTAATTCATATATAAGTTGGAAGAAATGCCAAAATATAAATAAGGAAATTTGATGTAAATATATAAAATTTAATCGTTTACCTTGTTTATCAAAAATGGTAAACAAGCTAAATTTAAATTCTAATTCCATCGAATGTCATTACACAAACCAAACGCCTATAAAAAGTGTCACATGTTTTTCATTATGAACCTTTTTGCAACATAGCTTGAGATAAAATGGGTGTTTGTGAGTCGTTAAAACCATTTAAAGTCAATTAAAGGTACTAAGTGCCTTTATGTAAACTTGATTTAATCAAAGAAACGGTATAACAAATTTTCAAGTTGCAAATGTATCAATTTTGAAAAATCCTTTACAAAATAATAACTTAAAGCATTAAAATGTCTATGACATAAATTGAAACATTAAAAATACATAAATATTATGTGTTATTAACCTTGGAATAACATAAATATTGTTTTTTTTTTTTTTGTCAATTCTTACCTACTTCTTCAAAAAATAAACGTAGAAAAGGAAGATAAACTGATCATCAAACAAAACTTATTTGAGTGTTTAATCCAAGGTTGTCAAGATCGATATCTTACCTAGGATCGTTTTTGTCATTGCAAGATTAGGATCGTAGGATCGGATCGGGATCGTAAGATCCTACCGAAATTAAATATTATATATCACAGTATTGTATCATAAACAAAAGAGAGCCATTTCCATCCAAAAAAAATCATGTTTATAAAGAAAGTAATTCTCATTCAAAAGAAAGCTAGTCATTTTCTTAGAGGATTCAAACTTTAAAGACAATACATCCATTCACAAGTCATAAAAAGTTTGAAATACACGTCGTACGATCTTACCAACGATCCTACGCTCTTGCTTACGAAAACAAACCGTATGTAGGATCGGATCGTCGTACGATCTTACGATCTTACTAACGATCCTACGATCTTGCTTACAATCCTACCCAAAATCGATCCTACTAGCGATCCTGATCGAAATCCACTTGTAGGATCATAGGGTCGTACGATCCTACGATTTAAATCGCGATTTTGATAACCATGGTTTAATCAAGACACGAAAATAATATATTAAAAAAATAAGAATATTATTCATCAATTATTATGTCACATAAATAGTATGTAAAGGTGTCATTGGGACTTATGGACTAGTAGGACCAAAATGACTCGTATTAAAATAAATAATTTAAAACATATTTTTTTAAACCATATATGAATTTATTCTTTTGGTCGTCGATTTGTTCACTTGAATGGATTCAGGTCGGAATCGCCACCTTCAAATCAGTGTGTAAACAATTCATTCAATTGTATGACTTTATTTATTATGAACCTAAGAGATCAACACATTCATTTTATTTGCCTATCATTTAATAATGTTATTTCTTAAGATTAGGTCATTTGATGAAAAACTTGGACAGACAGGATTAATAAATGGTCAAGATAATTGATGCAAACATGAGTTGGGGTTTCATAATCGACACAACTATTGGGCCGGGTTTATATAATCGATGAGTTAGGGTTTCAAATCGCTACAGCCATTTCGTCGGGTTTACATAATCGGTCGAATCGATATGTAAAAGACTAACACCAAAAAAGAACATAAATAGTAAATGAGCCCAGTGGGGAGGAGCCCATTTGGGATTGGCAATAAGAAGGTATGAGGCCCCATTAGATCTAAGGGTGAATCCGCACCAGCACATAGCCAATTCATAAAACACAGCCATGGTCTCTCATAGAGACGTTGCTATCGTACGCTCACACGTACCTTGCACCGTCTTTCCATGCGCTATATCCCTCACACAAACACACCAATCGACCGCAAGCAAACCCCCATCGACTTACCCACCTCCTCTCCATGAATTTCAATAATCCAAACGCCCCTTTCTTCCAGATTTCAATCTCTTCGATTCAATCTTAAGAAACCCCCTTTTTTCTTTTTAAAAAAATTTCAATCATCTGGATACTTGATTATTTACTCCAAGGTATAATCTTTTCTGTTCAATTTTTAGATTAACCTTGTGTTCTTCATCGCTTGTACTGTGCATTTGTGTTTCAATCTGACATTTGGGCATTTTTTATGCTTGTTTCTATCCGTATCTGGATGGATTTTGATGTTTTCGTTATGAAATTTTGTGGTATTAGATGATCATCTTGATCGTGTATCAATTGATCTCAAATCGGTTCAATGAGTCTGTAGATTGTATTCACAAGTGATCTTACAACTGATTGCAAAATTTGGTTGTTAGGTTTGTTATTGTGTGTGATTGGTTAGTTCATTATGCAAAGAAAGAAATTACTTTTCTGATTGTTTCTGGTAAATGACTAAATCAATTTGAATTAGGTTATATCACAGAAACTGAGATTTAAGGAGATTGAAGATCAGTTATTGTTCTAGGGTTCTACGTTTTGAACTATTGGTCTTTGCCTTTTGTTGTAAACTAATCATCAATTGTGTGATAATGCTGTAAAAATGTATAATTTGCAAGAATGAATAACTTTGGACAAGTAATGGAACTTTAAATGCAAAAGAATGATGGTATTTGGCACTTTTTTTCGAAATTGGATGCAAAGCATAGTGTTTCTTTTTGCAAGAATAGGTATTCCTTTGCAAGAGAAGTGACAAATGATGGTCTGGATAGTCTATTGCTTGTTTTAATAAAGATGCTCTTCCAGATAATGTCTCCTTGTTATTGATGACATGATCAAAGTGTCGTAGACTCACATTGCAACATTCTCTTCGTTTACTTGTGCTGCTTCGTATTTCTGATTTGGGTTTGTTTTTGTCGGTATGTTTATACGTTCGTAAGTTGGGACAGCGATCAAGTATTTTGAACAAACAGGAGTTATTGAATAAGAACATATCTGCTTTTAACTGACCAGTATTAATTAATATTTATTTTGCTTAATTACGCATGTTTAAGTTCAATGTATGAATCTGATTCGAATTGCCACATCTTTTTTTCGTTTGCATTTGAATCAGTATGGTTTACATCTCTAAGATGGTATAGTTCCTCAAAGGGGAAGTATATTTCATTTTAGGAGATAGTTTTTATATTGAAGCACAACATTACGCAAGAAATAAACTTTGAAAACTCACTAAACATGGAAATAAAATCTAATCTGAATATCTGCTTGAAGCTTCATATAGAAAGAAAATTACAGATAGATTTATGATAATGAGAAAGGCTAAGTCTTCTTAGGGTGGGGCAGTTTCATCTTACAGATTTCATTTGAAGCATCCTGACGTCTGCACTTTCTTGCAGTACCATTTTTAAATTTTTTATGGGATTTTTCTGGTAAATTTACAGTAAATATAGATGGTAGATTTCACAAAGAGGATCTTAACTTGTTCTTAAATTAGTTGCCTAAAGACTTGTGGTTGCTAATGCCTATAGGTACTTAAAAGGTATTGTATTTTTCAGAAATGTGCACATACAACGTGATTGTTAATATCTTTATTGGGGTTTACAGGTATATTATCTGCGAAGATCGGAGGATATTTATCTGTGCATGGAAGAAGATGCCGGATTTGAGACGTGGAGTTCGCCAAGCCAAGAAAGCTAATAATGTTGAGGATAATGCTGCTGTTTTAGCCCCAACTCCTCGTCGTGGGACCCGGCGAGGCAAAGCTCAGGCAGTGAAAACACCTGCTGCCAAGCCAGTGGTCCCAGCATATCCCTATCCGATGCCAAGACCAGCTGGCAGAGGCCGAGGGAGTCGACCAACAGATCAAGATAAGAAGCCTGAGATATTTGGTACCGGAGTTGGTCGGGGTCACTTGAATTTGGATGTTGGACTTAATAATCAATTGGTTGCTGGTAAAAGCGCGGAAAAATTGGCTGCTGATGCCGAGGATGAAGGAAGCACGAGCCCACTTCCTGAAAGGGTATGATCTCTATCTGATATCGTCAAACATTTTATATATTTGTATTTACTAGCAAGGAAAGCATTTATATTCAAGATTTTCATGTACTTTCTGATTTCAGGTTCAGGTTGGCAATTCACCCGCATACAAGTTGGAAAGGAAACTTGGGAAAGGAGGATTTGGTCAAGTTTACGTAGGGAGACGGGTGACTGGTGGCTCCGGGAACACAGGCCCCGACGCCCTTGAGGTACGTTTTTTAATTCAAACATGAACCTATTGTTATTTGATTTCAACGCTTGATTTTATTGCCATATTGGGATTTAGGTTGCTTTGAAGTTGGAGCATAGAAATGGCAAGGGATGTAATTATGGTCCTCCTTATGAGTGGCAAGTTTACAGGTGAGCGCTGTACTAATTTCTTATAACAGACGCAAAACACATTCCCACAAGTCTAATCTTTTTGATTTTTTTTTTTGCTTAAAGTACCCTCAACGGGTGTTACGGAGTTCCAATGGTCCATCACAAAGGCCGCCAAGGAGAATATTATATCCTTGTGAGTTCTTTTCCTTTGCTTTTCTTTATGGTTGTGATTTGTGGGTGCTTATTGTGCTTGTCTTTTTAATCTAGGTTATGGACAAACTAGGCCCAAGTTTATGGGATGTTTGGAACTCTAGCAACCAAATGTACGTGAATAATTAATATCTTATGATTATTTATGATTCTTTTGTTGTATGCAAGTTTTAAACTTGTTCTTTTGTACAGTCTCTCAGAAGAAATGGTTGCGTGTATAGCAGTGGAAGCGTTATCAATACTGGAACAGGTTCACTTACGAGGGTACGAACCGTCTGACAGATTTTGATGTTATGTAAATAATTCACTTTCTATTATCAACGTGTAATTACAAATTGTCTTCCTTTATGACAGATTTGTTCATGGAGATGTAAAGCCTGAGAACTTTTTGCTTGGTCAGCCTGGGACGCCTAATGAGAAGAAATTGTATTTAGTCGATCTAGGTTTAGGTATGTATTTCTTCTACCCTTTTTAATGTATTATAGGTTCTTTTAAAGAATTATAGATAAGTTTTGATGACTTGATATCCTTGTATTTAGCTTCAAAATGGAGGGACTCGTCTTCTGGCAATCATGTTGATTATGACCAAAAGCCTGATGTTTTCAGGTAAGTTTTGTCAGATTTTGAAACATTCTTTGGTGATATATGTGATTTCAAACGTCATGATTAATTTTCTTGGCTTAACTTTGTTTATGTTCTTTCTATAATTGTGTTTTTGCATGACAGGGGAACGGTTCGTTATGCTAGTGTGCATGCCCATCTTGGGAGGACAGGAAGTAGAAGGGATGACCTCGAGTCTTTGGCATATACATTAATATTTCTTCTCAGAGGAAAGCTTCCATGGCAAGGCTTCATCGTGAGTTCATTTCTAAATCATCAACTTACAAACTTGTAGTTTGTTTTTTAGGGAGTTTGTTCTTTATATTTATTGTTAAACCTATCTTCACCAGTCAACCAGAATTGGAATACTTTTCAAAATAAGAATCATAGAGGTCGGTGCTTAGAATTTTACAGGTTTAAGGAATCATTACAAGATCCCAAAAGTAGTCTTTTCATTTCGTGGGTGTTAAACATTGCAAATTTTCAAAGTTGGTTGCTTTCTGTTTGCTTGGGTTTAGTATAATTGTTTCAAGATTTTCATACTTTACGTTTGAAGAATATAAAGTTGTATGCAAATGCATCATGAGGTTAATGCCGAGTAAAATTTTCTTTCAGTCTAATGCTAAAGTTCTAATGATTCTTCAATTGCAGGGTGAAAACAAAGGGTTTCTTGTTTGTAAAAAGAAGATGGCAACTTCTCCTGATTTACTTTGCTATCTTTGTCCATCACCTTTCAAACAATTCCTAGAAACGGTGACCAACATGAAATTCGATGAAGAACCAAACTACTTGAAGCTTATTGGGCTCTTCGAGAACTGCTTAGTTTCTAATGCATCTTTGCGGCCAATCAAAATAGATGGTGCCTTGAAGGTGTGGCTTCAAAGTCGAATTGTTACTCTTTTGATATATCTTGATGTAACGTTAGATATTTGTGTCATAGGTGGGACAAAAGAGGGGAAGACTGCTTATCGATTTGGAAGAGGATGCTCAGCCTAGGAAGAAAGTTCGTCTAGGCGCTCCGGCAACTCAGTGGATTTCAATTTATACTTCAAGAACACCAATGAAACAGAGGTACGGGAAAAAGAAATGTTAAAAAACTTTTTACACCATCCTTCACATGAAAAGTTGCAACACTTTCTATTTTAGGATGTTCATCAAAGTTACAATGTTTCTTTTTCTAGCAAACTGCGAAGATTTCATGATAACATTCAATATTTTTCCATTTTATACGATAACTATAAGGTTTTTAGATCACACATTTAAATCCTTTCCATTATATGTTTAAATTCTTAAGGGATACAAGGTCAAATAGCAAATGATATATGCTTCATTCTTCTAGCAACGATCTTTGATCTATTGACTAATTAAACTCCATCAATTTTGAATTTTAATTCATCAAATTGGATAACAGTTAATAATCTAATACAATTATGAAAATTTAAGTATGCAATAAATAAGCTTTTCTATTGAAGAGTGAAAAGAATTATGAAATATCAGTGATTGCTTCATCTGTTTTATCAGTTTCTATTTGCATGTGTATTAATTCTTGAGATTGTTTTATTTTGTCATTATTGGAGGGCGTATAAATATATAAGACATTTAAACTAATAGTCGATCAATCTCATAAAGTGGTGCCACCTGTTTGGTCAAATGTTACAATTCGCGAGCCATTTTACTAATATTATTACCCAATCGAGTTTGTGAAACTTTGTTCTTTTTCAAATTGCTTGGTTGCTACTTGGTATAGACTAATTGGTTGAGTTTTGTTGGACATGTTAAATAAAAAAAATAAAAGGTACTACTACAATGTACAAGATTCAAGACTCCACCAGCATGTTGAAAAGGGAAAGAGCGATGGCCTGAATATTAGCTGTGTCGCTTCTGCGTCTAATTTGTGGGCTATCGTTATGGATGCCGGCACGGGCTTCACTTCACAAGTTTACGAGCTCTCCCCGGTTTTTTTGCACAAGGTAATGATCCTCGAGTCGTTTTTCATGATACAAGTTGTAATGTGTTATCAGCATATCTACACTTTGTTTTTCGTTTATTGAAGGAATGGATAATGGAGCAATGGGAGAAGAATTATTACATCACGTCACTTGCTGGTGCATCTAACGGCAGCGCATTGGTGGTAATGTCCAAGGGTAAGGTTTTATTCTTAATTTATGCTCCAATAATGTATAATTAAATAATCGTTTTGGATAACATCTTTTGTGACCGTTACATTTAGAGTAGTTGATGATGGTTTCTCTCCTTTTAACCTCTTCATCATAGGGACAACATATACGCAACAATCATACAAAGTAAGCGAGGTCTTCCCTTTCAAGTGGATCAACAAAAAATGGAAAGAAGGCTTTTCAGTAACCTCAATGACAACTGCTGGTAATCGCTGGGGAATCGTGATGTCTCGAGATGCAACTTACTCTAACCAGGTATCACCTCCATCCACTATTAATTCGAAAAGTAAAAAAAGGTGCATGAAACTGACTTGTTTATTTGTAGGTGGTTGAACTCGATTTTCTATATCCTAGTGAAGGGATTCACAGAAGATGGGAGAATGGCTACCGTATTACTGCTGCAGCTGCCACTGAAGATCAAGCTGCATTCATACTTAGTACATCGAAGAAGAGATCACAAGATGTCACTCAAGAAACTCTTCGGACGACTGCATTTCCTTGCACCCATGTGAAGGTAGTGTTGTTTTCTTGATTATAGGAACCAAAGCAAAAGAATACGATGATGAATGATCAAACAACAAGGTATTGATTTCATTTTGTATGTTTACAGGAGAAATGGTCGAAGAATTTGTACATAGCATCCATCTGTTATGGAAGAACTGTATCTTGAAATTGTCAAGAAAGAAAGTCGTATGGGTATGTGACTGTGGGTTATACTATACATATAAAGATTTCCACCATTATAAATATATAATATGGAGTGTGTTATGATTGTTGTTTGACTTGTTGTACAGGGTGGCAGTTGGGCAAGAAGAAAGACTGGAACTGGAAGGGTATTTAAGTTTCTAAGATAAGATTATGTACAGGCAAAAAAGAAAACATTTGGCCCTCCTCTCCTCATCCTCCCTCTTTAATGAAAGAGCAAAGGGGTGTGGTCTATCTTTGTTGTCGGGAGGTGTATAGTCAAGAAACTGAGTTGATATAATACATGAATACATCCAGTGTAGGTGTATGATTGTAAGGGATTTCTGTTTTTGCTTTATTACTGCAAACCATAAGTCGTGTGATTTTTTTCAAATGCTTTAAGGAAAAATCGCCAACTACTTTTTCTTCTTTCCCAACGGTTCATTTTTTCAAAACACTCTTTGATGGATTATATTTTAATCCAACCTATTTTGAATTTTGATCCGTTTTTAGGATTTTACTTGTTACCCTGCTTGTGAGTTGTGACTTTTGAGGCCAGTTTATGTTGTTCTTTGAGGGGAAAAAATAGTACCATTAAACATTTGAATTCTTAATTTTTATAGGAATGGTAATTGTGTAGGAGATGATTTGGGGATCTCCTTCTCCCATTCTCACTATATTCAGGATATGCATTATCCATAGTCCATTGGGGTATTGGAGATTTTTGAAGTAGTAAGGGGGCGTTTGGTTCGCTGGAATCTGACGGAATGGAATGGAATCTGTCAAAGGAATGGAATCCGTCTGAATCCAAATACTATAGTTTGTTGAGAATGAGAAGACCTGTTGTTAATAGGATGCTTTGAAGGAATGAAATTTAAATTCCTTCCATTTTGCTATGGAATGGTTTCCTTCAAAAGGGGGGATTTTTTTTAAAATGTGGAATGGTCATTCCATTCATTTTAGACTACCAAACAACCCATCAGAATGGAAAATTCATTCCTTTTCTGTTAGATTCCATCAGATTCCAGCGAACCAAACGCCCCATAAATATTTAATAAATTACAATCTAGTAAACAATTTCTTATGATGCAAAACTCGGCTCTTCTCTGCCTAGAAAATAGAAGCATGAGGTCATGAGTTGATTGGAAGGGGTGGATTTTGGATCCTCGAGCTTTCGTAGAGATTTAAGTTGTTTTCTTTCGGATGTTAAGGTTATATTCTCAATTGATTTTTGTTAGAGGTTGTTTGGTATGGTGGAATAGTATGGAATGGATTTACATGAGATTACAAGATCTTTTTTGTTATGTGACAAAAGTCTTAAATCTTAGCGTAAGCCTGTGAGGTGGTAATGTAAAATGGAGTTTAATTTAAATTTTAAAAAAAAATTTCTTTTTTTTTTAATTAACATGAAGTGAATCAAAAAGGCAAACAAAAAATGAAGTTTTATAGTTTTTCTTCACTTTCAACGTCATGTGAAACAATTATTCATTAATATAGCTTATAAATTACGTTTCATTACACGATACCAAACGTCCGATGGTTTCTTGTGAGGTGCTTTTCCTAAGGGTTTGGTTTGTTGTCATGTTTTGGTTATTTTCTGCCTTGCCATAGTTGGTGGTTTTAAGAGTTTCTTTAGAAGTTTGTGTTCATTTTTGTAATGTTGTCTTGAGTTTCTTTTGGCTATTGATGCTTGGTGGGTTTGTTTTTATTTTGTTGGTCACTCCCGTAGAAGTTTAAGGATTGCTTTTTGATTGGTTTTTCACTAAAAAGCTTAGTGAAAAAAAGTATGTCAATAATTTTAAATAAATTAATTTAATATTTTAAATTTATGTATACATGGATAAGTAATAACTCATAACAAAACTAAAACAAATAAATATATAAATGACTTGTAAAACATATTAAAAGAATTTTTAGTGACATATATACTTAATAATTTGTATAAAATATAATATATAACTTATATCGTACGATCACATAAACACTATAATTTATAAGGTTTATTATGAAAAAAACCAATATGTTTTCATGTTTTTTGCATTTTCGTCCCTTAATGTTATTTTTTTTTCTTCATAAAAGTAAAAATATGTTGGTCCTTTTTCATAATAAACCCTAATTTATATTATAGCATCAAATGTGGTTGGAATCGGGCGGATCAACTCAGGATCCCTCAGTCACATAGGATCATAGTTTTTAGTTTCATGAAATCGTAAAAGTATATCCATTTAAATTATTGTTTATTTGGGCATTTCAATGTCATTTGATTCCGCATGGATATGTAAATATTACGGTATAAAAAAACGAAAAAAAGACTTTGTTTAATTTCGTGTGAAGAAGAAACTAATTAACTTATTTATCGAAGCAACAAAAACCAGACGTGTGTGTTTCCACTTTCCATGTGTGAAAATTAATAAAACTCATTTTGCAGAACTTAAACACTTAATATATTAAAAAAATGTGGCTCAGGCAGCTGATAGGTAGGTTGCAATATGTTTGACTATTGGTAAGCGTTGTTGACTATTTCCTTATGCATAGTTGCATACTGCTCATCAATTTTGACCATTCTCTATGCATGTATATACGTACGACATTCACTCGATCCTCAGCAAACAGATGACAATACCACCAACCATAATATAATCATCCACCATATCACCATGGACATTAAGAAATGGCGCAGCAAAACGGTCAAATCAAACCATGCTTACGACCTGCTTGGTTCGGTGAACTCATCCGCCGCTGGCGCTGACCCAGCAGCTTCCTCAGTGTGGAAAGTGTTGTGGAATAAATTGAAGAGGGAGAAAAAGCGGTTCATGGTTAGATCATCATCGGTGCATGTTCACCAAGTTCCTTACGATGAGTATAATTAATTACTTGCAGAATTTCGATCAAGGATTGCAATGGGATAGTGAAACGGAGCCTGATATCCTCTCAAGATCCTTCTCCGTTCGGTACACTAAACGACGATCTGCTTAATTTGGTTTAATTACCGGCCTTAATTATTTTCATCATCACGTACTATGCTTGATCGTCGTATCCCTGAACACGAGTCATCCATCGCTGCTGGCTGGTCAACGTACTCTTTCATACAGTTGCTCAAGTGATTGGATCAAATGGAGAAACGAGCTTCAATCTTCAATTTCTTGACCCATCTGGCCGGGTTGTTTGAATCTGTATTTAACGTGTATAAAGTATAAACCATGCATATAGAACTACGTACTTCTTTTATATATAGTTCCTTTTGTTATTAATTTCATTTGAATCCTGATCGATTACATAAAACGTTTCGTTTGTAATAATTTTTACTATATTTGCAACCTTAATTTTCATCATTAATTAATTTATTACCATATCTAATATTGATATATCAATCATGATAGATAATATATAAATTATGTGAACGTATAAAAGATTGTATCAATGGTGTCGATCATTCATAGAAAATTGCACCAACTTTCAACGTGTGTTTGTATATGATCGTTTACAATTACCATCGTATTCTTAATTGAAACATGATTATAAAAATATTTTGAACCTATGTGTGTGTGTGTGTGTGTGTGTGTGTTTGGGGGGGGGGGGGGGGGATTTCTGGTAAGAATCGCTAATTCTGTGAAACGTGAGAACAACCCCAAAATGCACAAATTCGTACGCACAATTTTAAAAATTAAATTTGTAACTTAAAAACCATTAATACTCTTACATATTAATAAATATCATAATCTAACATTAAAATTTAACCTAAAATTTAAATTCATTAAATTATACACTGATTGCACAAAATTGAACATTAAATGCACAAATTTTGTCAAATGCATATATTCGACATAAAGTGGGCAAATTTTAGTATCAAATGCACAATTTTATACATTAAATGCATAAACTTTACAGTGATTTTCACGTTATCACGAATAGAGTGGTTCTCATGTGAACCCGATCCTATACACACACATATATAATTATCGTGAGAGGCTAAATGTATCTTGAGAAGTGAGAAGCACTATGATTCAATAACTTGTGTATATTGATTCACTTATTTTTAAATTTGTGATTCATTATTTATATTGACAAACTAATGAATCAATGTAAAAAAGTTGTGAATTATTGCTTCATTTCTGTAATTTATGATTCATTATTTTTTTATTTGATCCTAAATACATTTAGGTTCCAGAAAGGACTATTTTTTTTTTCCGCAGGGAACGGAAGTATCACTCAAATTAAATATTTTTAAAGAACTTTTTATATAAAAAAATGTAAAATAACATTATAAGTTAATATAAATTGGCATCATAAGTTTTTTATCAAGTAAAATCTAGAAAAACAATTATGTGAATGTATCGGTGGCTTTGTGAATGAATGACAAATTAACAAGATGTATCATTTATTCATAGGATCAAATGAGAAGTTAAATATTTGTGAGAAGTATGATAAATGTTGTATCAAAGAACAAATTGTTGAATCATTTTGTTATTACATGATTCAAAATACACGTTATATCAAGGGGACACACAAAAAAATATTAAAAAAGGTTGGACCCAAAAATTTGTGTTTTGAATTGCCTATTTTATTTTTTACAAATATTTAACTTATAATTGGAACCATATCATACACACACACAGACATACATACATACACTAGTTTATTGACCCCCGTTATACGTGTATATGTCAAATAAATAATTACTCTTAAATAATAGATATAAAATAAAATTATTATTACAATGTGTTTGAATGTATATATATAGATAGTCATGTTTGGAGGCATAGCTGGGTTTCTTCATCCTTGACCATGTGCTTCTCTTGTTCTCGGTCAGATTAGGGATATGATGATCAAGCGGGTCTGCAAACTCTGCATATTAATTTTTCTAAGTACTTTCTATCAAAGACGAATTCATAATTTGAACTAGTTTTTTTTTCCCATTTATTCCCTCTTTTTTTTTTTTTTTTTTAGGTCACGCTGAAAAATATTATGTATTAAATATCCTACATTAAATATGAAATATCATATATTCCATATAGAAGACGATCTAGAACAGAAACAAAAGGGAGTGTGTGTGTGATGAGATATGCATCTGGTATTGGAAATATGACTGAGGTAAAAACATCTTTTTAATTAGGGTTAAAAATCTTACAATAGCAACCTACTTTTGAAAATGTATCGACATGGTACGTCTACTTTTTTTATTGTCTATATGGTACGTGTACTTCTATTTTTTGTATCGATATGGTCATTCTACATAATAGAGCCTAGTTTTTACATACGAAACAGGGTTCTAATGGTATGAAAAACAGGGGTCTATTACAAATATGGTCATATCGGTATGAAAATTGAAGTACATGTACCATATCCACGTTTAAAAAAGTAGACGTAGCATGTTGATAAATTTTCAAAAGTAGGTTACCCCTTTTATTTACTAATAACTAGGATAGATACTCATGTTTTACATGAGTTAAACTTAAAAAATTATTAAATAAAAACAAATACTTTTAAAGATATTTAATATAATTAGAAAAAATGAGTTTATTAGATCTTAGTTAGTTATTTATTAGATTTAGATTTAATTAGATTATAATAGGCTAGATTATTGGCTCATGTAATACATGGGGCATATGTAAGAAATATATATATATATATATATATATATATATATATATATATATATATATATATATATAAAATAACTTAAAATATTATTACAAAAAAAATAATAGAATAATAATATTTTGATCTTAACTAACATCGATAAATGACTAAAATTATAAAATATAAATTTGTTATTCTGATTATAATAAATAGATATTGAAAATAATCAAGTATTCTATATTAAATTAAAAATGAAGAAACCCAGAAAGATTTTTTCAAGGTGAAACCACAAAATGATTAATAATCAAGTATTCTATATTAAATGTTCATGTTCAGTTGTCATGTTGATTATCCTATGTTCTATATGGAATGTTATGTATCACATAGAATATCGAAGACAATTTCCGAAACAAAAAAAAAAATCAAAACATCCGTAATCATAAACTTAAAAGTATATTAAAAGTCAGCACGTCGTGCTTGAGGTTTTTCAGGTTTTGCTAAAAAAATCTATCAAGTCGCCATGGTCTTCAAGCCCGTCGTACTTTTCAGTAAGCTTTTCTCTAGTTTTTACTAAAACTTTCATGTTTTTACTTTTTGACCTGAAAAGAGAGTACTTACGATAAATATAGAATTTTCACTCGAAACATTGATGCATCTTGGGAATTAAACGTTAAAACTCAAGGAAATCATGCATAAAGATATGTATAAGTCACACGATATCAGTGTTGAACTAATTAACATAAATGTTGAATCATGTAGCGTATGAAATAACACCTATTTGCTCTCATCTGTTCAATCTGAAATTTGTGTTGAATCAAACAACATTGTTGAAGTAAGAGTTAACGTATTAAATCCAGGGGCGGATTTAATATATTAAGACGGGTGTCACTCGACACCGATAAAATTTTAAAATACTGAGTTACGTATGTATCAAAAATTCGGGCGACACCTGTGTTTTTTTTAGTGACACCTACGAAAAATTTATAAAAGTAATATATAAATTTTAATTTATATTTGTTGATTTCGTTACCCAAACTTATTAAATTATTACTGAGTTTAATCATAAAAACTTAAAATAAAAAATAGAAGCCCAATCCAAATAAAATTATAAGAAACAAGATTCAAAAATCAGCCCAAAAGATTAAAAAATACTAGCCCAAACCTTGTTAAAGACACTGGTCCAATTGGTTGAAAAACCTTTAATCTATATCATCGCTTTTGATCGGTTATGGAGGTACTTAAATATGTTGAAAATTCCCCTAACAGTGTGATTCTTTTCGGGACTTGATGCATCAAAGTTATTAAGGTTGGCGGAGATGTATCCGAATGATCTTAATTATGATGAGAATGTTAATCTTGTGCATCAACTTGAATACTATATTGAAAATATGAAAGACGATCCAATATTTTCTAATTTGAATGGAGTCCGCGAGCTTGCTAAATTAATGACTGAAACTAATAAGAAGCATCTTTTGTATTCTTTGGTTTCTCAATTGTTGAAGCTAATATTTGTTTTGTCGGTCGCAACTGCGACAGTTGGCAAATAGTATTGCCTTATGTACTATTTTGATCATAAGAATCTTGGTATTTGTTAATTTTGTGTTGGCAACCAGTTTCAGTGACCCGATCCATATTAAAAAATATTTTGAAAATATAACTATTAAACTTACTCTAAAAAAGTGACACCGATAATAAAATATCCTGGATCCGCCCCTGATTAAATCATAGAACTTAATTTGTTGAATAATAGAATGTGCTAAATCAAAAAGGTTGTTGAACCACAGAGTTAAGGATTCGAATCACATAAGATGTTTGTTGAATCAACTAACCTATATAAGTTCATATACCCTTTGTTGAATTGAAGAATTTAAATGTTAAATCAAAGTGATTAAGTATTGAATCATATATAGTTATTGAAAAATAAAACGTTTTGACTCATAAAATGTATTGATTCATGTAAGATGTTGGTTAAATCAACTAAGATACATATATTCATGAAAGAATCTTAATAAATCAATTAATTTAAATGTTAAATTATACATGTGTTGTATCAACACCTATATGAATTGTGTCTATTGGCCCATCCAACCTAAGGGCCTTTTTTTGGGTATTAACTTAGCCCAACATGCCCAACAATGGAAATAAGGAACATGGGAGCCGATTTTGACATGGATGCTCAATGCGAAAAATCGGTTGAGCCTATCACGCTACCGCTAGGAATAAAAAAAAACGTCTCTTTGATTGATGAGAAATCAACAAAATAATGAGTGAGATAGTTCTCTTCTTCGATGAATCTATTACACAATACACATAAGCCTATCACGACTCATGTCGTTCTCTTTTTTGACTACCCAACGGTTCCAACATAATTGCAACGTCTTCTTCTATTCTCTTCCTCATTGATTTTAATTGATTGTTTCTGCATGTTTGTTGGTGGAGGCGTGAAATATTTATTACCTACTGCATTGATTAAGTGACTGGAACAATGTCTGTAACCTTAACCTAAATAAGGTATTGTTTACTTTATTATTTGTTTAATTGTTTTCATATCCCATTTGATTTTCTCTAATTTCCTATATAACCATATTGCATTTTTTTCAAAAGTTTTCATCACTTTTTTGATGCATTCTATCATGTTGTTTTCTTCTTCAATGTATTTTATCATGAGTGGGCCTTTCTTTTCTTCGATGTATTGTATCATATTGTTTTCATAATTCCATTTGATTTTGATTCATTAATTGTTTTCATAATTCTATTTGTTTAATTGCAGGTTGAAAAGTTTTACAAGATTTGAATGATTAACAACGGTGTTTCTCATTATCCAATTGTAAAATTTTTTTTAATGAATTTTGTTTATTTTGAATATGTATATGTATAGGGTTCTTTTTAAGTTTCTATTTTTGAACCTCAAAATGATAAGAATGGTCGTCTCTATTTATAAATATATTTGTGTTAATTCATTAAAAAAAAATATAAATCGAAAAACATATATTCTAATTATTGGATTATAGTTGTAGTGTAGTAGATCTCAAAACCATACAGTCGTGGGTGAAGAGGGTTGGGGAGCATATGGTGTGGTTGAGTGGTTCTCCTCCTATAGGTTAGGTGGTCCAATTTTTCTAGTGGTTAAGTTGTCTATCTCTAGGGTGAGCTCGATACCGTACCGTACCGATCCCGAAAATACCGAAACCGAATTATTAGTTTTGAAAGAACCGACTACCGAACCGTATCATTTTATATGGTGCCGGTTCGGTTCCGAATACCGAATTGTAGCTAATTTAAAAACCGAATACCGAACCGAGAGTACCGATTACCGAATTTTAGCTAATTTAAAAACCGAATACCGAACCGGATATATTAATTCGGTATCGGTTTGGTACCGGTTCGGGTTCGGGAAATAGTACTCGTCGCTCACCCCTGTCCACCTCTGGACTAGAGTTATTTCTACTTTTTAGGGGGCCGTATCCGTATGGGTTGTTTTTGTTTCTAGGCTAACCTCACCCTTTCTCTCTAATTCCTCCTGCTAGTTCCTTTGGTTTTGTAATCTTTTAAATAAATATTACTATACATATGTATTTATAAACCTTATTACTACTACTTTTATATATTTTTTAAAATTATAATTAATATTTATACGTTTTAGTTTTTACTTGTATATATTTTATGCAAATAATATTTATTAAGAATATCCAGGTAACAGTAAGTCAACAAGCCAATTAATACTATATATTTCCATGGTATATAAGAGGGGATCTTTATTTAATTATATTGAGCAACACAATTCCTATATTATGAATATAATTAAGTAATTTATGTAATTTTTATATTACAAATATTAGTAATCTTTTAGTAATTTTATATTACAATAGCAATCTATTTTTCTAAAAATCATAAATACGATATGTTTAACCTTTTTTTTTATGATCGATATGGTACGTGTAATTTAGTTTCCTATACTAATATGATCATTTCTATATAATAGAGCTTAGTTTTACAAGTAATTTTGGTACGGAAAAACTATGTTCTATTAGAAATATTGACACGTTGGTTTGAAAAACTGAAGTATGCATATCTTATCGATAATAAAATAAAAGGATTTACCATATGAGTAATTTTTAAAAAATAGGTTGCCGTTGTATATGTCTTACCTTATTTTTTTTTTTATACAAATTTAAAATTTATTCATATTTTTATAACAAATTACATAAAAAAATATCCTTGATTTGAATGAAAGGAACGGATGCGACTGGTAATTGTAGAAATGGTTGACTATATATATATTATTTTCTAAGATAGATAAGTATTATCATAAAGACACATATATCTAGATTTTATGGTATAAATTTGGGGAGAGGTAGCAGAAGTAGTAAACTAAACGGCCTCCTCCTCCTCCTTCTCTGCACAACTATTTTAAGATAGATATATCGAGTGACAGTTCGAGATGACTATGGCGAATGGAAACAGAAAATCACACAATATTCCAAACATCAAATTTACAAACCTTTTCATCAATGGACAATTCACTCCTTCCATTTCAGGTAGGTGCTCTTTCAATTAACCCCAACTACTTAACCTTTTTATTGTACCTGATTAAACATGATTTAATTTCGTCCATCTTTTATTAATTCGAGCTTCATACGATTAAACCTACTCGAGTTTGAATTTTGTTCGAGTTAAACTTTATCGAGTTCTAACTTATAAAGACTTGATTGATACATGGCTAGATAAATAGACTTGAATTCTCATCAAGTTTCTCAAACTAGTTGTTAATAACTCAAATTTTGTTTTTAATGAAGTTGGTTTCCCTTATATATATATATATATATATATATATATATATATATATATATATATATATATATATATATATATATATATATATAGCTATAAATCTGAGTTTTTGACCTCAAGATACTATTTTATAAAACCTACTGTGTATGATTATTTAGCAAAATGATATATAGCTTTTGATAAAAATTGTTTGGTGATAAATTAAAGATTCCTGAAATTTAAGTGGCACTTTGTGACACGTACAACCATAACAATTGAATTTCTATAATATCACGTGCTTAATTAAATTTCTCTGATCATTAAAGCATCTGAAAACCTCCATTGAAATAAATGGGTTTCTTCATCAATCCATTTACCCATACATATTTTATTGTTCATATCACTTCTACTTAACAAGCAGAGCTGTGACCCGTGTGCAAGTACAGGAAGCCAAATTCTAAATTTTAATGGCTAAATTACAAATTTGTCCTGTGGTTTGTTAGATATGGTCAATATATGGATCGGGTCATTTTACCTTATAAATTATACTTGAAAATTAATGTGGTTGTTGTTTTGTTACGGATATCGTGACCATATGCTTACTTTCTTTTATTATATCTTTATTATTATTAAATAATAAACTAATCTAAAAAATTAAATAGACCACTAAAACTAATTTAATATAAATGACATAAATTTAAATAATAAAATATTAATAAAGATAAATAAATTATTATTACTAACTAAAACGTTTTATTTTATACTTTTTACTTTAAAAAAAGTAAACTTTTTTTTTTAAATCAAAATAAAGGTAAATATTGTCAAAAAGCATTAAAAACTCTTTTGAAGTTTTTAAATATTTTACATAAACAATTTTTTTACACTTTCAGTAAACGTTTAAAAACATTGTCATAGTTTAAAATTTTTTTAAAAAAAATTAAAACATTTTGAAAAAACTTTAATTGTTTTGAAAAGTTTAAAATTTTTAAAAAGCTATTTTTTAAATGTTTTTAGAAAAGTTCTAGAAAACTATCAAAAATTCCAAAAACTAAATTTTTTTTATGTTAATGAAAACGGTTACTTTTTTTGTTTTACAACTCATGGAAACGTTTAACTTTTTCATCAAAAAATCAAAAAGATAAAAAAATAACAATTTATATGTTTTTATAGATGTTTTAATCCTTATTTAAATCATTTAATGTAAAAGGGTAAAAATTAATACTTAATAGAAATAATTTAATTTATTATTCAAAAAAGGTTTACATTTTATTTTAAAAAGTTTAAAAATCTAAATTCAAAATGTTATTTTTTAGTTTTTAATTAATAATAATTATTATTCATATGTCTTAACAAATATTTTATTATTTATTTTTATGTGTTCTGCATTAAATATTTTACTGTATTTTAATTTTTTTTTAAATTAGTTTATTATTTTATAATAATATAAAAATAATAATAACAACAACATTAATTATAATTGTTAAGCAAGTAAGGGTAAAATGATCATTTTAAATGGTCAAATGATGAAATTCGTAATAAAACTTCAACCACAAAGACTTCCAGTGTAATTTTTAAGTTAAAGAATTCAATTTATACTTTGTAGTAAACCACATAAATGAAATTTGCAATTTACCCTATTTTAAATGAATAATCTAGTAATAGTCTAAATTTCTTACGCTTTTGACACATATGATATTATGCTTAAAATATTTAATCTTATTTGTTTTAAATTATCATTAAAAAATCAAACACGAAAAAACACGAAACAATGTAATTTTTAGTAGGTTTATTTATTGGGCTTTTGTTTATGTAGTTTCGTCATAATCTCATTTGTGGCTGGTAGTTGTAGAGAAGTAGCTAGGGTATAAAAACCCCCATCTATGAAGAGTTTTTTCACTTGTTACTATCAATAATGTATTTTGTATAATTAAACGGGTTAATTATGATAAATAGCAACCCACTTTGATAATATAATGCATAACATACAACACATTTAAAACATGTTTTACGTTTTAAGTTGTAGCTTTTAGGAGTTGTAATTTTTTAAAAAAACTAAAACTTTTAGTTATGTAAAGGGATAACTGCGTAAAAAACCCCAAACTTGTCGGGTTTTTGTGATTAAAACCCCAAACCATTTTTCGTTGTATAGAAAACCCCAAACTAACTAAAAGTTCGTAAATTAAGGTTTTATTAATGGGTAACCGGTTGAAACTAGCTATTAATCCTACGTGGAACGGTAAATAACCTACGTGGAATAAATTTTAATTGTTGAAACCGTTTGCCAATAATTACACATCATTTAAACCCCGTTGATAATTTTTAATTGTACTTTTTAAACGGGAATACATCATCAACGGGGGTTTAAATGATGTGTAATACTTGGCAACCAGTTTCAACAAATAAAATTTATGTCACGTAAGTTATTTACCGGTCCACGTAGGATTTAAAAACCGGTTTCAACCGGTTACTCATTGATAAAACCTTGATTTACTAATTTTTAGTTAGTTCGGGGTTTTTTATGCAACGGAAAATGGTTTGGGGTTTTAATCACAAAAAACTAACAAGTTAGTGGTTTTTTGCACAATTATCCCTTATGTAAAAGAATACGATAAAGATAGTTTTAGCTGCCGACTACTATGTTATTTAACTACCAAATCTAAAAACTTTTGTTGGTATGCTTCCTATAGTAAAACACTTTTAAAAATATACAATATAAATCAAAACATTGGTAAAGTATATAACATGTGCTACTGGTTTTTCACATTATCGAACTATCAAATCAAACCACTTTGAAAATAGATAGTCTAAATGTATACAAAAAATACACAATCTAAGTCGAAACAATATTAAATATACACAACTATTTCAAATCATTTTTTTTCTTTTTTAACAACCTATCTAGATTTATTAATGTAATTGTTTATCTACTTTTATTTTTCTTTTAGTAATTTGCTCTCATTTTATAGTATTTTCTACTGAATTATTGAGTAATCAATACTTCACAGGAAAAACATTTGAGACAATAAATCCAAGCACAGAAGAAGCGATAGCCATGATTGCAGAAGGAGATAAAGAAGACGTTGATTTGGCGGTGAAAGCTGCTCGAGAAGCATTTGATCATGGTTCTTGGCCTCGTATGCCAGGATGTGTAAATATAATATTCTTCTTTTAATTTAATTAACCTTTCACTCAAAATATATTTTTCTTACTCCTTTTAAAATTGAAGTTAAAGTAGTTTATTTAAAAAAAAAAATTCAAAAAGCTATGATCGTTCTTGCAAATAAAATATAGTTAAGATAATTAATTTCATGTCAATAACGTACGTAACCATATGTATAAATAATAAAATGATAATTTTAGAAAATATAAAATTAAAAGATAAGAATTAATAAAGAGACCGTTTCTTATTTATGAACGTCATTTTCTATATATATTAGTAATTTGCATATTCAAACTTAAGTATTACGTTACTTCACGTGTAGGGTTACGTCGTCACAGAAACAAAAACTTTAATATGTCTTTCGTTGAATTTTAACAAGATATTGTTTATCTACGCGCGTTGCGTCAGGATGTAAATAAGATATTACATCCACATGTAACGTAAGCTATTTGAAAATTTAGAGTATAGTTTATTGAATAGATTTAGGAGACAGATTAACATAAAATGTTTATTATAAATATTCATTTTTGTGATTGTAGATTGTATTGTGATATTATATATGGTTAATTATAGAGAATAATAATTTCTTTTCCGTTTTGCTAATTACAACCACGTCCAAATTTTCACGTTTAACTTGTCATTTTTTTTTTATCATGCTACGTACGTACAATAACTTTGCATCAATTCTAACAATTAACAACTAACAAATATTTTTTATTAATTATACTATTGACCTTGCTATTTTTCATCTAATCATAGCATGAAATTTATGGTATTAAAACTTAATTGAACTTGTGTGAAATATTTCAGGAAAGGGGTATAATAATGAATAAGTTTGCAGACTTGATCGATGAAAACGTGGAGGAACTAGCGGCATTGGAAACACTCGATGCCGGAAAAGTTTTTACCTTCGAGACTGCCATCGACATTCCTAGCGTATCGAAAGAACTCCGCTATTTTGCTGGCGCTGCGGATAAAATTCACGGCAAGACTTTGAAATTGTCAAGTGAATTTCAAGGCTACACTTTGCTTGAACCTATCGGCGTTGTTGGTCTCATCATCCCTTGGAACTTTCCTAGCGCCATGTTTATTCTTAAATGCGCACCTGCTTTAGCTGCTGGCTGCACCATGGTCGTCAAGCCTGCCGAACAAGCACCCCTCTCCGCTCTTTTCTTGGCTCATTTGGCTAAACTTGTAAACAATTCTCCTACGTTAGTTCGTACGTGTTGATGAATTGATCGTGTCCTGTTTTAGTGACGATCTGCTAACATTTACGTCTTTGTGTTATTAATTAGGCAGGGATCCCAAATGGGGTGATCAATGTTGTCACCGGGTTCGGGCGTACAGCAGGCTCTGCGGTAGCGTCACATATGGATATAGATTGTGTTAGTATAGATGCTTTTCATTTCTACTGTTTTTGCATAATTTGGAAAAAAAGGTAAAATGGCTCATTTCATTGATTTTTTAAATTTGTTTCGATCTTCATATTCAGGTTAGTTTCACTGGATCGACTGAAGTTGGACGACAAATAATGCAGGCTGCCGCAACAAGCAATTTGAAAACGGTGTCTCTCGAGCTCGGAGGCAAATCCCCTCTCCTAATCTTTGACGATGCAAATGTTGATCAAGCCGCGGATCTTGCTCTCTTTGGGAGTCTGGCTAACAAGGTAACGTATTTCACAATTAATTAAGTTCCCTATGATTATTCCACCTAGTTTTGTTAACCTATACTTATATATATATACTTCCTTTTGTATATAGGGAGAAGTTTGCGTTTGTGCCTCGCGTGTTTATGTCCAAGAAGGAATTTACGATCAACTCGTGAAAAAATTGGTTGAAACAGCGAAAACATGGGTCGTTGGGAATCCATTCGATCCGTCCACTCGTCAAGGACCCCAAGTAACTCCAAGACCTGTTTAAGCGTACTTTACTAACAATGAAATATGTATTTATGTTATGATTAAGTAACATGAATGTATTTGTATTTGTTTTCATAGGTGGATAAGAAACAATACGAAAAAGTACTTTCGTACATTGATCATGGAAAGAGAGAAGGCGCAACTTTGCTAACCGGTGGAAGGCCTTGCGGAGAGAAAGGATACTATATCGAGCCAACTATCTTTGTAAACGTTACAGTATGTGTCAAAATTCGTGTTTCGTATATTGTAATTCGCTTATATAATGGCCTTGTGTGTATATATATATATATATATATGTTCTTTCTTTGTTTACGATCAGGATGATATGTTTATCGCCAAAGATGAAATATTTGGTCCGGTTATGGCTCTTATGAAGTTCAAGTAAGTCTTGATTTTTCGAAATTATGTCTCGTGGGATGGATAGGTGATTACGAGAAGAATTGATGTTAATTTGCAGGACGGTCGAAGAGGCGGTTACAAGAGCAAATGCTACATCATATGGTCTAGCGGCTGGGATCGTGACGAATGACTTGAACATAGCCAACAGGGTGTCGAGATCAATTCGGGCAGGGATAATTTGGATAAATTGTTATCATAATTTCGATTCGGGATGCCCGATCGGAGGGTACAAAATGAGCGGTTTCGGAAAAGATCACGGTATGGAAGCCCTAGAAAAGTTTCTTCAAACCAAAGCTGTTGTCACACCCATTTTTGATTCACCGTGGTTGTAATTTGTAAATTGTTAACGTTTTGGAAGCTTTGTTGTTCGTTAAATTTGGGTAAACTTCTATCTGTAATACGTCGTCACATAAATACTTTTAAACAAATAATTGTTTGCATTGTAAACTTAAACTAAAACATATGAACATTAATTATTATAAAAAATACACGAATGATATTGTTAATTGTCGTAACTTTCTTTATCTATTTTTTTAAATATATGTAAATGTTAGTTGCTTTTTTTAAACATTTTTTTAATTTTTTTTATTTCTAATTTTATGTATTTTATTCAATATAATAATCAGAAATTTAAATTTTACATAAAATATTATCTTTATTATGATAAATAAAATGCTATGAACTTATATCTTATTAAAACACATAATATATTTTTTAAATTTGAAAACACATAATACATTTTTTTTAAAAGATATAATATATTTGGGAAATTTAAACAACTCATTTAGGATTTAAATTTAGATTTCTTTCCATGTCATGTTTGGATAAAAACTAAAAAGAAAAGACTTAGGAGCGTTTGGTTCGCAGATTTTTTTATCTGGGATTTACGTTTTGTCAAAGGATTTGCATTATGCAGCATTTGCATTGGTCAAGATTTTGTCAAAAAATCTGCATTATATTATAGAAAAAATTTGCTAATCTGGAGAATGCAAGGTAACTAGGATTTAAAATCTTAAGGGGGAGACTGAGTTTTTAAGTAACAAAGAATGAAGGGATTTGAGAAATCCTGTGATTTTAAATCCTTACTAAAATCTGCGAACCAAACACAGGATTTTAAATGCAAATCCCAATGAATCCCAGGAAATCTGCGAACCAAACGCCCAATTAGCTTCATTTATCATTTCATATTCTCCACCTTTAATATTCCATCTATCCCCTAAATATTTTAAAATCCTATCATTTTAAAATCCATCATTTTAAATTTATGCAATCCCAGCGGTACCCAAATTTTTTTTTTTAAATCTATAAAATAATGGATTTCAAAAGTAGTTGAAATCTAATTAAACCAAATGACGCCTTAATTTATTAAAATTTATAAAGTGATACATCATAAATTATTATCTGCATAATTATTCTATAATTTTTAGAGAAAATTAGCAAGAAAGGTAATATAAATACAAAATTTGACAATAAAGATATTGTAAGAAAGTTTTGACCGAGAAAGATAATATAAAATTCTAGCTAGTTTGGCCAAGAAATGACATGAATACAAATTTTAGACCAAGAAAAACAATCTAATATTATTCTTTTACCAATAAAGAAGGGCATTGTTATATGTACAACTACTATTTAATAATCACACACCCCCTTACTCAAATGATTTTTGTAAATGACGTGTGACTCAATCATTAAAAGTTAATATTCTCAAACATTAAGAAGTGGGTGTATGATTAGCAACCGAGTGGTGTGCGTATAGAATCCCTCATAAAGAAACATAAAATCAAAATTTTACTTTCTTAATTGGTCATTAATACATTCTTTTATCAAATTAGAATATTATGTTTTCTTTTTTGACCTAAAATTTTTTATATTATCATCATCATCAATTTTTGTATTTTATATTATATTATTGGTAATTTTTCCTTTTAATTATCTAATTTAGAATCTCAATCTAAATATAAAAAAAATTAAATACATCATTAATAGGACATAAAGTTATTAAATTCAAGTTATTTTACTGTAATAATGATTGATATTATATACTTGATGATTTATATATAACTTAAATCAATTATTAAGGATGCTCTCAATGGATTTTGAAATCTGATTTATTGATTGATTTTTACTCCCATGATATCAGAAATCATCTTATAAAGGTCCTATCAACTTATCAAGACGGTCGGACAAAAAATTATTGATCGTAGTTTTTTATCTTACATAATAAAAATAATTAATGTTATGTATAATTATGAAGCCATAAAGTCTGGAACATGGCCATATGGGTCCCTTGTATGTAAATCGGAAGTCATAGTTTTATGGGTCCAATAAACTTTAGCTGATTTTGGTCGTCGTCAATCATGCACCCCAAAATTCAATACGCTAAGTCTCTACCCATTGGCGTCTCTCTCACCAATTGGCATATCTCTCTCCACTTGCTCACACTACAAAAGGTCGGGCATTATTTGTTTTTTACAATAAGCTATTTTTGAGCACTTATATCCTCACATGGAATAATGGCGTAGTTATTAAGCCAGTGGGTTGGGCCATGGCCACCCCTAGAAAATGTATCAGCCCATTATTATATGTTTATATATAACCATGTGCCATGGCCACCCCTAGAGAATGTATCAGCCCATTAATATATGTTTATATATAACGATGTTAGGTATAAAATGCATAGCAAAAAGATCATTTATTTATTTTTGTAATTGTATCTTTTGTTGATTTGCTTGATAATATTGCTTTTGTTTTTTCTAAAATTGTTGATTTCTTGGATTCTAACGAATTATTGTAAAAAAATATGTTTGCTCTAGGCTTTTGCACTTCGATTGTATCAATAGTTTTAATATAAGTTTGAAATTGCATCCTTGCACTTTAATTGTGTTATTTATTAATTTTATGTGATTTGTGAATTTGCACAACCATGATGAAAAGTAATAGTAACTAGCTGATTGCTATTAACAACTTTGGCCGCACTATGTAAAATTCCTGGCTACGCCACTGACGTGGAAAGATATTTTGAATAAATGGTAGATATAAAAAGGACTTCAGACATTTAATCTACAACACCTTAGTTTTCACTTTTCATTTTGATGCTCTATATCGTCTTATTTTTATTTCTTTCGATTTCTCTCTTTAGGGCTCAGTTAGAGTTTTGTTAGGGTTTTGGGTTTTGCTAGAGTTTCGGGTTTCATTTGCATGTTGTTTGGGTTTCGTTGAGATTTAATTTTAAGTTTATATACATTTTATATAAGAAATTATTTATTAAAAATTATTCACGTGGGTTCATAAACTAGTAAGCTAAAAAATATAGTAGATATTCGATTTATTTCAAAAGTTTATATAAGATTTGTATGATGACAAATTAATGTAATTCCATTTTTATTGTTATGTTATATGTTTAACAAAAGTGATTAATTAGCTAAACTATGATAAATTAGTATTTTACTTGTGCGCTGTCTGATTTATATCATTTAAAATTAAAACATAAAATAAAGATTGTGTGTATGTGTACATGTAAATTTATCGAAATAAAATCTATCTTTTCTACTAAATAAGTATATAGATTGTCACTTGACACTTAACTAGAATGTCAATTAACGTACCTTTCATTGGAAACGTGTAATTTATAATTTTTTTAAATGATTAATACAATTAATTAATAATTAATATGTTATAGCGATTTTGTTACCGACTCTAGGCTAGTATAATCATTTTTCTAATAGTTAATATATAACACTTGAAAATGAAAATTTCGATTTATAAAGACTTTAATTAATTTTTTAATAAAGCTAAGGATTTATCATATCTCAATTATGTATTGTTTATTAATTATAAATAAAGCTTAAGCATTTTACAATGTTTTCTCCGTTTATCATTTGGAAGTTCATTAAATTATTTTTTATAATTTTTCCTTTCTATAATCTATACTGTTTAAAATAAATATTGAATCAAATATGTTTCATAATATTAATAGTTTATGACGTTTATTATCGAATGTTGTAATTATTCTAAAATTTATAATTTATTATAAAAGTTATTATTCAAATAAAATTTTATATTATATGGATAAATAAACTAGTATATATATATTAAATAGGTAAGATACAAATTTGATAATTAAAAAAATAAAATTATATATATTTAAATAAAACATCAAAATAACATTATAAAAAAATTATGAAACAATAAAAAAGATGGAAATCATTTTAAACAACAACGTTGATATAGTCTGGTGGTAATAAAATATTGGTTTGACACCAAAAGACTTACAGTGTGACAGTATTCTAGGTGTTATCCCAAACGAGAGGGTGTAGATTCAAGTCTCAATTATTACCTTGATGGTATACTAGTAGCGTAAAATTAGATGGTAAACCAGTGGTATAGGTTTGTATTTAAAAATAAAAATTAAAACACTGGTTTGAGCATGGGGCATGAGTTCAGGTCACGTTAGCCTATATTTATTTAAACAAATTTTGTAAGGATAAAATATAATTATCAGAATGATTTGGTAGGATTTGACGGTCTATAACAAAAATTCTTGGCAAACGATATATAGTTATAATTATAAACAATAAAAGAAATATAAAAATGTAAGTTATAAATAGTTTAGGGTGTTAAATGAAACTTTAAATATTAAATTTGATTGTTGAAGCCAACGTGTGGAAGGAGGATGAATTTGTTGTCAGATAGTGAAGGCCGATATCCTTTCGCTTCACATCAAATCATACGATAACAAAGTAGATACGTTTTAAATACCATCCTAAAATTTTCACTTATTACTCTTTTCTTTCTCCAATCCATCCCTCTTCTCCTGTAGTCCCGTGCGACGTGACCATCGAAGAAATACAAGGGTATCTTTTAGAGTGTGCAGAAGGTTCAACCGCACAGGATCCCAATCATGTTTATAATAAATATTTAAATTTAGACCAATACAAATATCATGGTATTTGAGATCTATACGCTGTGTATCAGTGCATTAAAATAAAATTCATGTCAAATTCAGTTGGCTAGATTCATATTATTTATTTTAATTCGTATTAATCAGTTTTTCGTTATTCATGATCTCCACTTTACCTATATTAAAATGAAGTCTCAAAATGACCAATTTACTATTTAAAATATTTTAAGAGATTATGTTATAATCACAAAAACAGTGACTCTAAAATTCATTAGACAACCTTGAAGAAAAATGAAATTTGATGTGGAATGATTTGGGGGAAGAGGTGTTCCACTTTAGGGCCGTATACCACATACTCAACATACATATTGAGTATTTGATGATCCATCCCTCTAACCAAATATTTGATGATCCATGGATACAATCATACATGTCTTCTCGTTTAATAATTGGGTTTATTATGGAAAAAAAATTCAACATGTTTTAATGGTTTTTGCGTTTTCATTATTCGATGTTATTTTTTTCCAGAATAATCTTCAAGTTAAAATTTTTTTTCCTAGTTTTGTTAAATTTTGCTATTAGAGCCTGTTTATAATTACCAAACCAGGTTCTTAAAATTTGGAAAACCGAGTTCCAATAGCCAACTTTCACTAAACCCAAAAAAATAATTAACTTGACGACCTTTCTGAAAATTAAAAAAAAAAACATAAAGGGACGAAAAACACAAAAATCGTGAAAATATGTTGGTTTTTTTCATAATAAATCGTTAATAATTCATGTATATACACACACATACACACACATAAACCGATTATAATTCATATATACAAGTACTTACACAAACAATATTATATATATATATATATATATATATATATATATATATATATATATATATATATATGGGTGGGTTCAATGGAAAACCTATATGCATCGGAAACCCCGGGAACCACTTTATAGCCATTGGATCAGGTGATTCATCACGCAGAAAGTCGATGCATCACGCGGGAATTTGATGCATCACGCGAGAATTGTGATGCATTTGTGGTGGTGCATGGAGGTTTTCCAATGTTTTCCGATGCATGCTGGGTTTCCATTGAACCCCTATATATATATATTAAAAATAATAATTTTAAAGATATATATTTCTTTATATATAAACTAGTTTAGCTACCCGTGTACTACACGGATTGATTTTATTAATTTGAATATGTAGACATATAAAAACTATAACAAATGGAATGAATAAAATATAGAAACCAACGTATGTTTTAACCACATTAAAATAAGAACAGATATGACAGACTCAATTTAGCAACAAATATGACGAATTCAACAGAATATCTATAAATTTATAAAACGACGCGGATTATTAATATTAATCACTAAAAAGACAACTTTGCAACAAAAATCTTAGACTATAGCAATGATTCTCTAAAATAATTTAATTTAATTTAATTATTTATTTAATTAACAAAAAAAAATATAGATTACACATGTCGAACAACAGTTACACTAATTGACGGTTTAGTTAAGCGACAAATGAGATCTATATACTCTTTTATCAGAGTACGTAGATATATATTTAGTATCAACTTTAATGTAGTTTGTTAAGTATGTATAAATTTAAAAGAATATTTACAATACTTGTAAATCAAATTCGAATATGTAAACAAACTATCTTCGTATATTACAAACGTTAGTTAGAATAACTGATATTAAAATTTAAAAATGTAAAGTTTATTATATTGTAATCATTCAATAGAAGAATTCTTAGTACATAGTTTTTTTATATAAAATTAAACTAAACATATAAATATTAATTTTTAAAAAGTTTTTAAAAAATATTTCTATATAGTTATTTAGCATAAACTATTATTTTATACCTTTTAAATATACATATATAATAACTGTTTTTTTATCTACCATTATAAAACTATTATTATATTATCATTTTTAAAATATTTAGATTTGAGGTGATTTTATTTGAATTCAAATCTAATTATAATATATTAGTTTATTTTATTTAAATTTAAATCTAATTATAATTGATTTTGATAAATATTTTATAATTACCCATTAGTATAGATAGAAGATAGAGTTTTAAAAATAAAAAAAATTAAAATTATCAATAATATACATGTGGAGCGCATGCATACATTGTCAAGTGGTAACCTATCAAAAGTCATGTAGAGCCTATTTACTCATTTATTAGAAAGATAGTTAGATCATAAAACCAAAAAAAGATTTACATATATAAAACTTCTTTAACTTACCAATATGATATATACTGATATATCCAACCTAAATTTTTAATATCATATGTATACTTCAAACTCTTAGTTATGTCAAATATATTCAAATTTATAATTTAATCAATTTACTACTTCAAAGTCATAATAAATATTTAATATTAATAAATAAACAATATTTATTTTTAAATTTTTGGTTCCAACTAAACTTTCCAATAGTATTATATATGACTAAGTTATTGATAAAAAAAAATATAACAAAAAAGGGGTCAAGAATTTATATAGTTATTATATCGTCAAATTTGTTAAGTTATTTCAGGCTTTTAATTAGCTAGAATATAGATTCAAAGTTGAAAACAGAAAGTGATATGTTATGCAGGAATTTATATTGTATGTTATGTGAGTCTTTTATAAGAATTTATATAAATTGTTATTGTTTACAAATTAATCATCTTCCATGTTTACAAATCATGTCTCATAAATGTATAATTAATTTTCAATTGAAATTTGACAACTACATTTAAGTAGCCATTTCACAGTTTTTTCACAAATCATGAGTAACCACACACTAATTAATAGTTAATACTTAATACCTCGATCTGTATTCTTAATGGGTTATTACGACTTTTCAATAATACAAGGACAAAAAACAAAAACATGGTTTCTAATGTACTGAAAGGATAAACAATTATAACAAAAGAAGTAGATTTCATAAATCTTGATAAGTGCGTTGCTCGACTTACATAAAAAATAAAATGTTAAATGCATTTTATGAAATTATTTATTAAAAATGATCAGACGCGCGATTTCTGCAATATTATACTATTAAAAATGATCAGACGTGCGATTTAGTTTATTATAAATCTTCTTAGTTATACCCTAAAACAAAAAACAATCTTCGAGTTGATTATGTAGGATCTCATATATTATTCAGTAGAGAACGTTGAATTTTTTATTACTGAGTTTTTATAATCGTATTATTAGCTCGTGTATTCTCGCCAACTTTAGCTTACTTTGGTATTTAATGTGTGTATCTCAGATGACCAGAGTATTAGTAGGTCTGCAGGACCTAAGTAGGTTACATGTCAGTATCAAAGGAGTTATTAACTATCTTACTAGAGTTAATTATGATTTTGTGGACTTCGTACGCTTTAAATATGATGTAATGTAAACAAGGATTACCGTGACTGACTATGTAATATAAAGTTTTAAATTCCTGAGATTTTATGTATTACTATTGAGAATAGTTAGGGATTAATATATTATATGTTACGTGACGTGTCATTTACGTAGAATTTGGAGTACACGAGGGTGTTACAACACATAACTTGATTAATATTTTTAAAAATGTTAATAAATTTACTATGTTAGTTTAGTATCATTATTTATTTATTATAGTTATATTTAAGATTATATATATTTTAAAATTGTATTTAATTGTAAAATATACCATATTATTATATGGGTTAATAAACAAGTTCGTTAAAAAAAACACATATTTTTTAAGGTTGAACACGCACCTAATAATTTTATTAGCACTTAATTGTTTTACACACGTTGGTTAAGAACGAGAGAGAGAACATATTTTATTAACAGTATATGTTCATATTAAAAGGAGATCTTTGTATGATACGTATTTTAGAGGGTGTTTGGTACTCTGGTTTTGCGTTATAAACGTGATTATTAGCTTATTACGTTACAACAACGCAAATAATTGGTTTAAAGTGTTTGGATTGCATACGTTAATAAGGTGTCATTTGTTTTTTAAAAGGTTAAACGTTTGAATTCTGAAAAATATGTCTGAAATTAAGAGGAGACCTTAAAATCTGAAATTAAGAGGCTCTGAATTTTAATTCAAACTACTATATTTCTCTTAAAATTCAGAGGTTGGAACCTCTTAAGTCTGAATTTAAACAAACAATACAAATTAGGTTATGATCTGAAATTCAGATTTCAGACCAAATTCAGACCCTCTTAATTGCAAACAAACACAATCTAAGTGATTATTTTCGTTTAGAGTTAATCCTACCACACTTTTTCATAAGTTAAAAAATGTAGTTTATTTGCTTAATAAATGATTATTTGGTCATTTTACAAGTAAAAACATAAATCCAAACACTTTAAAATTTGATTATTTGATAATTATGATAGGATACAACAAAAGTTAAACCAAACACTACATTTCCAAAAACACTTTTTGTTACAGCTATTATCTGATTATTAATTTCCAAAACGCTACAACACATTTTCAAACGCAAATCCAAACACTCTCTTACTTAAATTAGTTTTCATTACGAATATTAGCAATTTATGTAAATTAATTAAATTTATTGTTCCGACTCTTTTATATATATTCATGTTTTTTAACTACTTACAAAATGTATTTTTTAAGTTAAAAGTCAAATAGATTATTATAAGAATAAATTACAGTAATGATGATTATAGTCTATTCGAATAAAGAAAACGACCTTTCAATTTTTAAAGTTGCATTAACAATTTGACAAACTACTATTTATTTTTATAAATGGTGTCTCCTGATATTACTTTTTTATAAATGACCAATATATCCTTTCACTTTTGGTCCCTTAATATCATAATTATTTACTTTTAGTACTTTTGCTAACTTATTATGTTGTGTTTGATTATATTATTTTAGACATTATTATCTTATTATTTCTTTTGTTTAATTGTAATTAGTTAATTAATTGATTATGATTTGATCAAGTATAATTAGTTAAAAAAAAGTCAGAATATCATGTTACTTATATTTTATGTTGTTGTTTAGTAATATTTTTACAATTATCTCACAATATTTCATTGTATTTTCTTCATGTCGTTTTAAGTAATTGCATTTTAAAACACATTTTAAATTAATCAATACCATAAAAAGCATCACTGAAAATGTAAACTAATACTAAAGATAATTTAAATTAATCAATACCATAAAAAATATCACTAAAAATGTAAACTAATACTAAAGATAAAATTGATGGTAAAAATAATTTAATGAGATATTGAACTTGTAAGAAAAATATAGTGAGAGTATATACTTAAAATCATGGATTAAAGAAAATTTTAGTTTTAATTATACTTGATAAAATAATAATCAATTAAGTAACTAACTAACAATTAAATAATAAAAGTGTGAATTACCTATAAAAATAACATAAAATATAAAAATTGACAATCAATATTATGTGAAATTTTGTAGGCTAAGAAAATTTACATAAGATTCAATTTTGAAAAAAAAAAGTTATTGATTACCGATTAATAAAGTAAATTATAATTTTGTTATCCATTTTTTGTAAAAAAAAAAACATTTGATAATATTTCTTGGCCTAAAAATTCAAATTCATGTCATTTTTTTTACCAAAGTAGTATTTTTCGTTATCTTTCTCGATTTAAAATTTTTTACATTACATTTATTGTCAAATTTTGTGTTTTACATTATTTTTGTTGGTAATTTTTCTATAATAAACTAATAAAGTCTAAAATAAAAGAATTATATCTAATACAAAAAGTTAGTAAAAGGACTAAAAATGAATAATAATATACCAAAAGTGAAATGGTATATTGATAATTTTTTAAAAATTAACATATTTATAAAAGCAAATAGTCGTTTGAAAAAGGAAAAATTATACAAAAAACCCTAAAAATACAAAAAAAATTTCGATTAAGTCCATATTTTTTATCTAATAAGTCCTCCAAGTATTCAGATCTCATTAATTCAATCATTTTAACTTGTAACCGGTATAAAACCGGTTACAAGTCCACGTGGCACCGATCGTTACTGATGTGTACTTGTAAATGAAAAATAGCATCCATTTTATGTTAAGTCAATAATAAAGATACTTACTTGTTGTTGAAACTGCGAACCTCCATAAACAACCTTCAATTTCGCCTTTGATTTTGCAATCTCTTCGTATTATAGATTTGTCAATTATTGTGACCGACTTCGTCTTCATCTACGCTTCCTCAGTTCCTATTCAATTACCGTCTCATCTCCGTCTTAGGGGTTTGGGTAAACTTGGGTTAAGGTAAAAAAAGTAAGAATACGTTTATAAGTACACATCAGCAATGACCAATTCCACGTGGACTTGTAGTCGGTTTTATACCGGTTACAAGTTAAAACTGATAGAATTAATGAGATTTGGATACTTTGCGGACTTATCAGGAAAAAAATGAAAGTGGATCTTAATCGAAAAAAATTTGTATTATTAGGGTTTTTTGAATAATTTTCTCTTTGAAAAACTATCGATGCAACTTTAAAAGTTAAAGATGTTTTTCATAAATTTAGACAAACTACAAGGGTCATTTCTGTAACTTAGACTTATTATGAAGAAGATATTAACAACATTACACAGATATGCTATAACTTTTTGTGGTATAAATGGGGGCAGCAGGGTGGAAGGAGTAAACGGCCCTCATGTGCGCAACAAACACAGATATATAATATATAGAATAGAGTGAGAAAGAAGTCATTGTTCAATTCAATGGCGATGGCAATGGCGAATGGAAACAGAAAATCACACAATATTCCAAACATCAAATTTACAAACCTCTTCATCAATGGTCATTTTACTCCTTCCATTTCAGGTCTCTCTCTCTCTCTCTCTCTCTCTCTCTCTCTCTCTCTCTCTCTCTCTCTCTCTCTCTCTCTCTCTCTCTCTCATTCTATATATGATTAAACATGAAATGAATTTCTTAATCTTTTATCGAATTATTCAACTCGAGTTTGATATATATAGACTCAATTTGCCATTCAAGTTATTCAAGGTATGTGTTAATATATTTCGGTTAATCTTAAATTTTGTTTTAATATACTTAGTTTTTATACATAGTTTTAAAGATATATATCTAGATTTTAAGTGATTATTATGTCAAAACTTAAATTTTGTTTTAGATAGATACTCTCAAGCATTTTATTTATCATCAAACATTATCGATCAAAATTTTCATATGTAATTAACCATATATAAATGTTGTTAAACTATTCATAACTTTACCAAACAACGACATATTATCATAAAATCAAATGCAATTTATGTAAACAACCATATATATATATATATATATATATATATATATATATATATATATATATATATATATATATATATATATATATATATATATATATATATATATATATATATATATATATATATATATATATATATATGTTGTTAAACTATTCATAAAATTTAGGTTTACATGCGTTTGTCAATTTCCATGAAACCAAGCCATACCCTTATAATTTTTTTAATATTATATATATATTTAAAAATTTACAACCCACATGATTTTTAAACTCCGACCCTCGTATCTTAATTATCACTTAAAAATATAAGTAAAACATACAAACTTAATAATTTGTACCCATTTAGCAAATAGTTTGATATTCATTTACCAAATAATTAACTTGTTTTCAAAAGATGAAAACTCGTAAAAACAAACTCTAGAATCTAGTTTGTAACAACAAACCGCATAAGTAAATAGAGAACCTACAGAAAAGTGGGCTAATCCAACCAATCTTTTTACTTATTTGTATTTTATTCAATCAACATGAACTGCCCCAAATTTTTGACGTTAGAAAATTTTTGGAAATGCCACAAACATTCATATTCTCGTAAAATTGTTAAATTTCGACCCATATAAATTTTTTTTCTAGATCAATTACTGTTGTACGTGAGAGGGATACAATAGGACATGTTTTGATAGTATTTTTAATGAGAAAACATATTTTTATATTTTTGAAATTCTAAATAATATTTCCTAGATCCATTACTGTCTTTTTTTGTCAATAGTTTTGTTGTGCTCAATTTGGTCTTGGAATGAGCTCAATTTCACAAATGGTCTGTACCAGACCGAATTCGAAAAAAATCTATACTAAAAAGCTCCAAACTTAGGACCAAAAATCGGAATGGATGTTATTGCTTTTTATTTGGTTATATTAATTCTTGAAATTTATAAAGAAAAAAAATACAAAAGAGACCGGATAGGAGTTGGATGAGAGAAGAAAGAAAAATGTAAAAGTGTATGTCAAATCATAAAATGATGTATATCAAGTAGGGGTGGCAATCTTGACCCAACGGGTCAAACGGGCCGATCTGTTAAACGGACCCATTGTAAAAAACTAAGTTAGAACATGAATTTTTTTAAAAAAAGAAAATTTATAAAACAGCGTAATAAAAAATTTTCAATATGATGTAAACTTTTTTACTTTTGCTCCTCAACCCGTTTGACCCGTTTGCTTGAATAGGCTCAAATTGCCACCCCTAATATCAAGTCAATGATAGATGGAAAGTGTGAATAACAATCCTTTTTGTGAATGTAAGGTGATATGTATATAATAGTTATTTTAGGGTTAATTACCATTTTGACCATTTAACTTTTAGAGTTGTCTTATTTAACCACTAAACTATTTTTTGTTCTGATTTAACCACTAAACTTTAGTTTGATGTTCTATTTTGGAAAAATGAATAAAAGTAATGGCTAAATAGATACAAAATATGATAGTTTAGTGGACAAATCAGGACAAATTTTCAATGGTTAAATCAGTTTAAAAAAAGTTTAGTGGCTAAATATGTACACAAAAATAGTTTAGTGGCTAAATCAAGATAAAAAATAGTTTAATGACTAAATCAAAAAAAATCTAAAAGTTGGATGGTTAAAATGACATTTGACCCTTTATTTTATACACAACAATTGAACATAAACTGAAAGTTGATAAAAATAATATTAAATATAAATCATCTCCTTTTCTAAATATCTCAGTCCCTTGTTAAAAAGGAAAGGTCGTCATTGCTTGGACCCAACATGTTATATAAAAGTAATTGACATTTAATTCGTATTTTAATTTCATCTTTTTTATAAAAATATATGATTTTTTGTGCCTGTCGTAACACGAAAAATACAAGCTAGTTGAAATGTATATAAATTAACATGCGCAATTTTCTTACCATTGAAGCAACTAGGGAAAAACTCCATTGAAATAAACGCATACCGGTCCTAAGCAATTTCATATTTAGAACAAGATAATATAATAATGTCTTTTAAAAAAACAAAATACTATTTTTTAAATTGTTTTGATCACTTCTTATGTTGTTTGATGTGAAATTGGAGTAAAAATTTTTTCATTGTTTCTTGTAGCGCACATTGTGTATTTTCATATTAATATTTTTTTTTTCATTTGTTATATCTTCTAATTTCATTGTTATCGTCGTCTAAGATTATAACTTTTGTCATTGATAGTAAAGATTTGAACATTAAACAGCAACACAGAGCTAATTATATTATTTATTTGAGTGAAAATTTATGCCCGTAGATGGTTTGATGCCCTGAGTAATACAATTAAAACTTCTAACAGTTTATAACTCATACCATTTTGTCAACCTTAAACATTAATTTATACCTTAACTAATAAATGTGTTATTACTATAATATAAAAGGTTAATTGCATTAAAAAAAACCTATCCTCACATTTTTTTCAATTTGGATAATTAACATGCTAAGTTTTTTTTTTCTATTTAAGATAACATACTTTTCAAATCAAGTCAATAAACGCAAACATATTGGATTGGAAGGTAAAATAGTTGACGTGACAGTTTCTTTGTCCAGTAAGTAGTTTTTTACCAAAATGATAGTTTAGTTGTTAATTGATGTGCACTGTTTGGTGCATTTTAAAAGCAATTTTTGATAATATCTTGTTATTTTAAGTAAATTTAAAAATAATTAAGCAGTATTAGAATTTAAAAAAACTGTTGACTGGACAAAAAACATGTCACGCCAATAATTTTTACCTTCCAATTCAATAAAGTTAACTTGATTGACTTGATTTGGAAATTACGTTACCTTAAACAAAAAAAAAATTAGTATGTTACCAAATTGAAAAAAAATTAACAATAAATTACTTTTGACGTATTTAACCCCAATTAAATTGTAATTTCTTTAAATTTCATTTTTGGCATTTCGCAAAACAAATTGACCTTATTGTTAATTGTTCGCTCTATGTTTTTAGTGACCCATTTAGATATATTGACATAATTCTTTATCTGCTTTCAATCGTTTGATACTCTCCATTTTAAATTGTTTTAAAATAAATGTCTATATACAAAACAAATAATTATAATGTGTTAAGTTTTAATAATAACCTAATGTTTATAATAAATAATAATAAAGTTCTCATTTAAATACATAAAATGTGTAACAATTACTCTCACCTTTTAAAATTTGTACGGTTGCTAGTAAAAACTTATTTTGAGACGGAATAAGTGGCATACTAACATATTTTCACTCATGTATTATATGGGTTGACATATAAAATAATTTTGACATTTGTATCGTACTTTATTAACAATAAATATAATAATAAAATTTATTTATTATATCATATTACTAATCTTAACAATGATAAACTTAAATATATTTTTATATTTTGAATTCCTTCAAATCATCTTTAATTAAATTATTCCTATTTATTTAATTTATTTATTTTTAAAAAAGTATTATTTCAGCACAATTTACCGGTAATATGACTTATATTGGTATGTTTTCATTAGTATATTTCCGTAATTGAAAAAAAATTAATAGGTTACCTGAAATAGATAAAAGATTCGATATGTTACCTGTTTCGCAATTAACCCTGTTATTTATAGATTAATTCATATAGGGATAATTACGGAAAAAGGTAAAATATTATCATCTTATTTTTTTATGTAACATTTTCTTTAAAATTGGGTAATATACTAATAAAAAACACGCCAATCTAAGTAATATTACAGGATACGAAGGTAACTAAATTGTGCTTGAATAACAGTTCTTAGAGACGACTTAATTTTACGATGTGTGATTTGACCAGAAAACCTGTCATGATACTTTATAAAGATTATAGGTTACCTAATCAGGTAACATGTGTATACATTGATTTGTATGTTTTCAATAATACAATCTTCTAATTGAAAAAATTAATATGTCATCCAAATTAAAAAAAAAAAAAGAAGATAATACATCACATTCTTCGTAATTAACCGTTTATTTTATATTTATATTTTCAACATATGGTCTGGTTTATTAACATTCAATAATCAAACAGGAAAAGTATTTGGGACAATAAATCCTAGTACCGAAGAAGTGATAGCCATGATTGCAGAAGGAGATAAAGAAGACGTTGATTTGGCGGTGAAAGCTGCTCGAGAAGCATTTGATCATGGTTCTTGGCCTCGTATGCCAGGATGTGTAAATATTCTTCTTTTCATTTAATTAATTTTTCAGTCAAAGTCTTTTATATATATGGTTTGTAATTAATTTAAAATAGGTTATTAAAAAAAAAGTATAATCGATATATTGTATATAAGAGTTAGTTAATATAATAAATTTCATGTCAATAACTTAAATTTTAAAATCATAGTATAAAATGATAATTAGAAATATTATATGTATTATCTATATCTATATATTATAATAATTGAGAACATGATTGTCCACGTGTCATTTTATTATGTCATTTTCATTTTCATTTTCCCGCCTTTAATTCATTAATTAACTCTGTGATCATATCATGACAAAAGTAATCGTCCCTTCTAAACTTCCTTAATTATTTTCTTAAATAATATAATTAATTGATCAATTTAAATTTGTTTCCCTTCATTTTTTTAAATTTAAATATCAACCAACCAACTATATTTCAATAAATAAAACTATTTATATTAAATCAAAACAATATTTTAATAAAACCTACAATTTTTTCTTAATTTGTTACTTTCAAATTGATAAATCGTTTATTTAAATCTTAACTATATTTTAATAAATATCTATTGACCGATAGTATTAATACTAATAATATCCTTTATATGTATTTATTTAAATATCATTATTTATTAAGTTTTTTGCTTTATTATTTTATAGTATTTTAATAACTCATTTAGAGTAGTTTATCATTAGTATTTTAAGATATTTTTTATATTTATAATAAAACTTTAAGTTTATATACATGTTTTAAGAAAACAATGAATTATTATTATCCGTGTAATACACGTGTATAATAAACTAGTCAAAAGATAAAAAAGTAAGATACCATTTCTTATCCGATGAGCTTGATCAAAACTAGTTTGGTTCAATCGATCGTTTCACTCTTTCTTTGACCTAAATATATGCAATCATCCATATTTAAAAATCATTAACATGTCATTTAGCATTTAAAAAAAAATTAGTAAAGAAACAATCAAACTAAGTAATTAATTTCATACCAAAAAATATATTTGTTTTTTATCTTATCAAATGTTAAAGATAAAATTTTTAGTATTCAAACTTAATCAAACCAGTGATCATATATATGATTATCATTTGATGGTTGATTATAAACATGCATGTGTGAAATATTTCAGGAGCGAGGTATGATAATGAATAAGTTTGCAGACTTAATCGATAAGAACGTCGAGGAACTAGCAACATTGGAAACAGTGGATGCCGGAAAAGTTTATGCCATTGAGACAGCCATAGGCATTCCTGGTGCATCCAAAGTACTCCGCTATTTTGCCGGCGCTTCGGATAAAATTCACGGCAAGACTTTGAAATTTTCAAGTGAATTTCAAGGTTACACTTTGCTTGAACCCATCGGCGTTGTTGGTCTCATCATCCCATGGAACTTTCCTAGCGTCATGTTTATTCTTAAATGCGCGCCTGCTTTAGCTGCTGGTTGCACCATGGTCGTCAAGCCTGCCGAACAAGCACCCCTCTCTGCTCTCTTCTTGGCTCATTTAGCTAAACTTGTAAACAAATCTCTTACTCACTTACTGATCCATGCCTCGATCTAGCGTGTCATGTTTTGGTGACGATTCGATCAATTTAATGACGTGTTTACTTTGTCTACTAGGCGGGGATTCCAGATGGGGTTATAAATGTTGTGACTGGATTCGGACACAAAGCTGGTTCTGCCGTAGCATCACATATGGACATTGATTCTGTTAGTAGCTTTCTGCCGCTTCAGGATTAAGCGGCTCGTTTCCTTGATATATACTTAGATTAATTCGTTGCCATCTTTTTCAGGTTAGTTTCACGGGGTCAAGCAAAGTTGGACAACTAGTAATGCAGGCGGCAGCAACAAGCAATTTAAAAACGGTATCTCTCGAGCTTGGAGGCAAATCCCCTCTCCTAATCTTTGATGACGCAAATGTTGATCAAGCGGCGGATCTTGCTCTCTTCGGGACTCTTGCTAACAAGGTTACGTATTTCACAATTAAGTTACATGTCAGAATCTTTAACATATATTGATATATATACTATATACTTTCTTTTGTGTATAGGGAGAAATATGCGTTTGTGCCTCGCGTGTCTTTGTTCAAGAAGGAATTTACGATCGACTCCTGAAAAAGTTAGTAGAAGCAGTGAAAACATGGGTCGTTGGGGATCCATTCGATCCTTCCACTCGTCAAGGACCCCAAGTAATTACTCCAAGTGATGTTAAATTCGCTAAATTAAAAATGAAATATTTATGATATAATTAATAATTAAGTAACATGAATGTTTTTGTTTTTGTTTTGGTAGGTGGATAAGAAACAATACGAAAGAGTACTTTCGTACATTGATCATGGAAAGAAAGAAGGCGCAACGGTCCTAACCGGTGGAAGGCCTTGCGGAGAGAAAGGATACTATATCGAGCCAACTATCTTTGTAAACGTTACGGTATGCATGTGTCGGAAATTAATCCTGTTTCATATATTGTAATTCACATATACAATCACATCGTACGTATGGTAATATTGTTTCTTTGTTTACGTCCAGGATGATATGCTTATCGCCAAAGATGAAATCTTTGGTCCGGTTATGGCTCTTATGAAGTTCAAGTAAGTTCAATTTCAGTCTTGATACATGAGATTATCATCTCTAGCTCATGCGAGGATCGAAGATATATATGTGCATGGTCACGAGAATTGAAGAAAGCATGTACATATATGTTTGCAGGACAGTGGAAGAGGCGATTAGTAGAGCAAACGTAACGTCATATGGTTTAGCGGCTGGGATCGTGACGAATGACTTGAACATAGCGAATAGGGTGTCGAGATCGATTCGGGCTGGAACAATTTGGGTAAACTGTTACCATAGTTTCGATCCGGGTTGCCCGTTTGGAGGGTACAAAATGAGTGGTTTCGGAAAGGACAATGGCATGGAAGCCCTAGAAAAGTATATTCAAACAAAAGCTGTTGTCACTCCCATTTTTGATTCGCCATGGTTGTAATTCGTGGCTTGGCTATGGCTGTTGGTGAAGTAAGTTTCGAGAAATCCTATAATTAAATTTTGTGGACCAGATAGATAGATAGATAGATGCATTGGAATTGTGGCTAATATTTAGTTGTACGTCCTTTGGATTTTTAACTAGTGATTTGGTTTTTAGCTGTTTACCTGTTGCATGTTCACTTTGTTTTATTTTAAAAGATGAAATTAAAAATTTTTTTTTTTTTGAGGATTTTTAAATCTTTTATGCACATTTTACTCACAAAATAAAATTTAAAACAATTGAAATTTGATCTAGTATATAGTAGTTGAGTTTCAGAATCAAATTTTAATCTATAAAATTTATTCTACACTATATACTAGCTGAGTGAGTGACAGAATAAAAGTTTAAGCAATAAAATTTTATTTTATAGTAGTTGAGTGACAAAATAAAATTTTAATATGGAATTCATAGAATAGAATTTAAAGGAACCGTTTCATAATATTTTAGTCACAAATAAAATTCAATCTATAGTATATAGTAGTTGATGGATTGAGTTATGGAACGATGTCTAAGACTAGCTAATCTATGGATTGAATGAAAATTTAAGAATCTAAATTCATTTACAAATTATGATACATTTCTTCATTCATATATTTTGATGGAACGTATACACATTTTTTTCATTGTTTTGTGATTCAAATTTTACGGTACATTATAAACATATTTCAGTTCCTTCACAATCAATTCCATGAGCCAAACGCCCCTTAAACTAGAATCCTACAAAATCTAAATCTTGTGATATTTTTAAAACGATATATTATAAATTTTGATCCTGATCCAATAAATAAAAAAAGTTGTAGGTAACTTTATTAATTATATCAGAGGTCACAATTTTCTTGACCACGTGTCACTTTTTATTTTGACCAATTTATCCTTTATAAATATTATATTTTTTCGTTCTTATGATTTGTAGGTCAGCAACCAACAAAAGTTATCATTTAGTTTTCCCTACTCATACATGAAGACCCCTCTTTCTGTATGGTGGGAATTAAAAAGAATCTTAATTTTATGACATGATGGAAGTGTATGCACATTGCAACGGTATAGATGTGGAACATATATAGATAGCGAGATTATGTTTTGTAAACAAATTTTACGTTTATGGTATTACATAGAATTGTTTGGTGGTAACCATTGTTGTGCGGTCGTTTACAAAAGATAAAGAATTTCATACTTTGCTTTTTGGTTGTTGTATACTTTGAAGACCCAACTCTTGAAAATGATGGAGAAAGGAAGAATATATGTCCTTTTATATTTTGTATTTGACTATAAACCAACGAAAACTTTAAACATCTGATAATACTATTCTCATAGATTTTGGTCAGACTTAAATGTTAATGTACTTTAATTTGCGTAAAGTAGCTTAGTTTGATCCTGATAAAACATGTTTACTGTTAAATCTTCAAATGTGTAAGTAGATAATAGATTACACCTTATTTGTTTGGTAGACTTTTACATATTAGTAGTAAATGGTTCATAACAATAAGCAGAGAAGCAAATTTACATGTAAGAAAGCAATTTTCAGATTTAGTAGGTAAGTCGTTGGATAAAATTGGAATATGTGCATATATAAACAAATAAATATATTTTTTGGGTTAATGTCATTTTTGACTATTCAACTTTTAAATTTGTATCATTTAATCACTAAACTATTTTTTTACACATTTAGCCATTAATTTTATTTGTGTATAAAGAAGAGAAGAAAGAGAGATGGTTATTCGTGGGGAAACAAGGTATTTGGCCATGGTGGGTGACGGGCGGCGGGTGGCGACGAGGTACTTGGCCATCAGGGGCGGATTTAGTGTACAAAGAGGGGTGTCACTCGACACCGATAAATTTTCAAAATACTGAAGTACGCATGTATCAAAAACCCGAGTGACACCTAAGATTTTTTTCGTGTGACACCTACGAAAAATTTATGAACTTGTAATATACAAATGTAATTTATATTTGTTGTTTTTATTACTCAAATTTATTGAAATATTACTGAGTTTTAAACATAATTTTTTTTAAAGAAACCCAACAGAATTTTTAAACAATCGGTCAATTAAGTATTATTGTATTAGCCCAATAGATCAAAAAACTTTTAAAAACCCAAAAAAAAAAAAAAAAAAAAATTAGCCCATATCGAAATCCCTAGCCCCTCTCTTTCTGCGGGCATTTCATTCATCTCTTCCCAATTCAAGTTTCAATTTCATCTCTTCACCAGCTCCATTAAATGTTAAGTGTTTATTTGTTAAATGTTTATTTATTTTTTATTTGATCAATGGTTAAACTTATTTGTTAATTCTTACAAAAAAATAGGTTAATGGATAAATTTTAAAAAGAAAGTTCCCATCATCATCCGAATCTTCCGGCAATAACCAATCGGTCCAGTCTAATTGATTTTAAAATTTAATGGTATTGTACTATGTATTTTTTTTATTAGAAAAATGTTGTTATTTGTTGATTTTGTGTTGACAATCCATTTCGGTGACCCGATCCATCTTATAAAATATAAGTTAATACATAGTTTAAAAAAAGTGACACCGATAACAAAAATTTCTGGATCCGCCCCTGTTGGCCATGGATCTTCAGGGTTGTGAGAGCTGGTTATTCGTGGGGCAACGAGGTACTTGGCCATCACTGCTTGGAGGGGAGAGAGAGAGAGAGAGAGAGAGAGAGAGAGAGAGAGAGATTGTAAAAGAGGAGTCAAATTTTTTTAGGGTTACAAATGAAATGATATATTTTTTAGGGTTATAAATAAGAGAAATAATTTTTTTCAATTGTCTTTTTGTTCTTAGGTTCTCATGAAATTTTAGGTTCTTAAAAGATCTTATCTCTATATATGCATATACACAAACATATGTGTGTGTATAGAAAAATATGTGTGTATAGTACACACACATGTATACACACACATGCGTCAATATATATATATATATATATATATATATATATATATATATATATGTGTGTGTGTGTGTGTGTGTGTGTGTGTGTGTGTGTGTGTGAGTTCAATGAGATTTACTGTCATTGGATCAGGTGATGCATCACGCAGAAAGTCGATGCATCACGCGGGAAATTTGATGCATCACGCGAGAATTGTGATGCATTTGTGGTGCATCAGAAAACTTCAGAAAACCTCCATGCACCGCAAAGCCCTTCAATGCATCACGTTTTTCATTAATGGTAATTTAGGAAAATCAAAATTATTTTATACTAAAATTAAACCAAAAATTGAAATTCCATAAGTAACCAAAACTTAAATAAGGAAATTCCATAATTAACCATAAAACTAAACCTATTTCAAAATTTGAGCCTTCCATCTTCTCCACCGACGCCACCGCCGGCTGCGCCGCCGCCTCCTGCGCCGCCACCACCACCTGCATCGACACCATCACCGCCTGCAGCGCCACCACCACCTGCACCGTCATTTTGTGATAAATCTTTGTGAGTATTAATCGGGTTTGAGTACAAACGTTATTTTGTAAGTATTAATCGGTTTTAAAGATTTGAATTTATTGAAGGTTGTGATGCATCATCATTTTGCACCACTACTACCCCCTTCACTGTCATTTTGTGATGAAGGTTTGTGAGTATTAATCCGTTGTGAGTATTAAAGATCATGATCCATCATCATTTTGTGAGTATTAATCGTTTTTTAAAGTTTGAAGTTATTGAAGGTCGTGATGCCTCGTCATTTGTGTGTATTAATCAGTTTGAATGATGCATGAACGCGAAGGTTGCTCGGTCTCGTTTGAAGGATTGATGAATAGGATTGACGCGAATATGAATATGAACGATGACGAAGACGACGATGCATAAGCATCAACTAATGTTTGAAATTTTTAAATTTAGATGTATTATTGTTTTGTAATTTTTAAATTTGGATGTGTATAATTTTTAAATTTTGAATTATGTATTAATTATGAAATTTTAAATTTTGAATATAAAATTGATGAATTTATACATTTTGAAAAAAAAAATACCTGAAATACCCCTATGCATAATTTTTTAAGTGCATCGTGATGCATTAATCTAATATCACATATGCGTCGAATCTAAGTGCTACGATTGGTTTTCTAAAGTTTTCTGATGCATATTGATTATCTATTTCATATATATATATATATATATATATATATATATATATATATATATATATATATATATATATATATATACCTACATAGAATATGGTTCGAGAGAGTACCACTCTTTATGCAGCGCACCAGAATGTACCATCTTTAAAAAACTTTTTTTTAATTTTTTTTCATAAATATGTAAATTCCACATACATTCCCATCTCTTAGGTCCTAAAAAATGATGTGAACGTACACTTATATAATTTCATGCACTTAAAGTGTTCGAATTTGCGTGAAATTAATATATCATCTGTGTAATATTAATTAAAACATGTTTATGAAAAAAATTTAAAAAAAAAAATAATTTTACGTGTGGTACTTTCGGATGCACTGTGTAATAGGTGGTACTCACTTGAACCTAAATCCACCGCCATATATATATATATACCAATATGTATATAGCAATGGATAGGCAATCATTAATTAATTCTTTAAAAATCATTAATTTTTATAAACAAATAGTGGTTGGAGTTGTTACACCAATAACTAAAACAAATTCAAAATACAATGGGTTTATGCATTACCCCTTTATTATATCGTACGCGTTTGGTTGGAAAAATGAAAGTTTTGCAAAATTTAAAGATTTTGTATATTATATTATTATATATGAATAATACCAAATATTATTGTTTAATGGATTTCTTTTACGTTTGAACTAATCATGTTCTTGTGATAAGGGAAGAATCTATATATCTTATAATAAAAGAAAACTAGTTTATGACTCACGTATTACGTGGATATTTTTAATTAAATTTAGTTATATATAATATGCATAAGTAAAAATAAAAACAAGAAAAAACAATAATTGTGCTTATCTTTTATTATTTAAAGATAGAATATAGAGTGTATTTATCTTTTTAAAAAATAATAAATTTTATTAATTTTTTATTTTTTACAATAATAAGTTGTAATTATATTTTTCAGTGAAACGTAGAGGCGTGACATTTGATATTCTTCTTTATTATATATAATAATAATAATTTCCACAACTAATTAAAATTTATACATTTGGATTTAATTATGATTATTATGGATGATAATAATAGATATTTATTTTAGGTAAATATTAATTTAATATGTTACAACATCTAATTTATTACTAATTCATTAATGAAATGTAATTAATTTAATGAAGTAATGTAGTAAATTAAGAAAAAGAGGCGGGAAAATGAATTTTTCGTGCATTGTAGAAGTGACACGTACCATGAAATGTTTTGCTTTATTATAGTATATATAGATAGATAGATAGGTTAATCAACCCATGTATTACATGAGTTAATTTAGAAAATACAATATTTTTTTATATTTTAATAAATTATTATAAAATTAATATATAATTAAAATATAAAAAATGAAAGCTAGTTAAATTAAAGATAAAAAATACTTGGTTGTTTGATATTAAATAAAAAAAACTATTATTATATTGTATTATTAAAAACAGATAATATGTGTTTGCAAAAAATGTTTCTTTTAATTTTTATTAACTTTAAATATGAAATATCAATGTAAGAAACAAAAAACTTCAATTATGTGAATGTGTATGTATATTGAAAATGATAAAATATAAAAATAAAATATCTGAAAATCAACAATCAAAATTTATCATATTCACAATTGAAGTTTCATCAATTAAATTTTAAATCTTGTTAGCAAAATAATTAACAAAATTTTTAACTTTATTTACTACACTTCTACATTTAAATCCAAATTTTTACATTTAAATTTAACTATGATCATTACGGATAATAATGACACATATTTATTTTAGACATATATTAATTTAATATTAATTCATTAATGAAAAAATTAAAATCAAAATTTAATGTAATTAAGTTAAAGTACTAAATTTGGAATATGAATTAACAATGACATAGATATAATTATTGATTTTAATTAAGGGTATAAGAGACATTTCATAAATAATTATGAGTTGTCATTAATCTGGACCATTGATTTCTTTCCATCCAATGGCTCAGAAACTCCAACTGGTTTTCTTATTATATATAGTATAGATGTTTTTGCCACATGGCGCTCCCTTAGAGTTCCATTTTATTAATTTTCCCGTCTTTTTTCCTAAAATAAGATAACTCTTATTTTGGTAACACATTCATTTGATTAATTAAATTAAAATTAATAATAATCTTTATTATTCTACTTACCTAAAATAATTTAAAAATATCTTTTGTGTAAAATTAACTTTTTCTAAATATCAAAAAAACTAAATTTAAAAATACAGATAAAAGAATAAATTTTTATGTATAATCCCTGAAATAAAATAAATAATTTATAAGTTATAAAAAATAAAAATTTAATAAAATAATAATATCTTTTTCATATTTGGAAAAAAAATTCGAATCATTATCATTTTTAAAATCTTGAACAATGAAAAAATTAAAAATATAATATAAACATCTATATCTATTTATATATCTATATCTACATCTTATAATAAAAGAAAATAGTTCTTGCCACATGACGCAACTTTAAAGCTCCAATTTATTGATTTTTTCATAAAAATAAAATAACATTTATTTTGATAACACATGTCATTTAATTAATTAGATTAAAATTAATAAATAATTCTTATTATTCTTTTTACCTAAAATAATTCATAAATATCTTTTGTAATACACTTTAACTTTTTTTTTTTAATATCAAGAAACTAAAAACTAAAAAAAATAATGATAATATATGTCTAATCCTTTAGATAAAATAAATAATTTTATAAAATAAAATTTAAAATTTTAAGAAAATAATAATCTTCTTTTCATACTCGAAAATAAAATAAATTCTATTCAAACTTATAAAAGTATAAGAAATTATTATCGATTTGAAAATCTTGAACAATGACAAAATTAAAAATACAATATAAACAATATATAAAAAGTAATTACTATTCATACATAATTAAAGTAAAAAATGAAAAATATTAGTTGACAAACCTGGCTTTAATACTTGAAAACATAAAATAATTTATAACAATCATTTATTATTATTATCTTTTTAAAAAATCTAACCCATATAATACATGGGTAATATACTAGTCTTATTAATAAATGAACTAGTATTTTCTTACAAAAATAAAACTAGATGGATATTTTTAGGGTTTATTAAGAAAAAAAACCTACTTTTTTTTTTCAGAAAAGTACTTAAGTAAATATTTTATATCCGGTTTAGTGAAATTTGCCTATTAGATTCTGGTTTTTTAATTTCAAAAAAACACTTTTTTTACCAATTATAATCGGTTTCTAATAGTCAAATTTCACAAAAACTTGAAAAATAAAAAATAACTTGAGATTTTTCTGAAAATACTTACATTGAGGGATGAATACGCAAAAATCGTGAAAACATATTTTTTTTTTCAATAATAAATCCTAATTTATAAGAAAAAGTAAACTAATTAAAAAAATACCGTTTTAGTTTTTTTAAAAGTAATCCTTAAAACAAATAATCATATTTGATATATTTAAAAGTGTGTGTGTCAATATATATATATATATATATATATATATATATATATATATATATATATATATATAGAGAGAGAGAGAGGTGGGTTCAATGGAGAACCTCCATGCATCGAAGAACCTTGAAGAACCTCCATGCACCACCACAAATGCATCATAATTTCCCCGTAATGCATCATTATTTCCACGTGATGCATCAAATTCCCGTGTGATGCATCGATTTCTTACATTATTTCCATGTGATACATCGATTTCTATGTGATGCATTTCAGTTTTTCTAGCGATGCATTGTGGTTCTTCAAGGTTCTTCGATGTATAAGGTTCTCCATTGAACCCACCCCTATATATATATATATATATATATATATATATATATATATATATATATATATATATATATAGGTTCAAAGGAAAACCTATATGCACCGTAAAACTCGGGAAACACTTTATAGCCATTGGATCAGGTGATGCGTGTGTGTGTGTGTATATATGGGTGGGTTCAATGAAAACCTATATGCATCGTAAAACTCGGGAACCACTTTATAGCCATTGGATCAGGTGATGCATCACGCAAAAAGTCGATGTATCACGTGGGAATTGTGATGCATTTGTGGTGGTGCATGGAGGTTTTCCAACTTTTTCCGATACATGTTGGTTTTTCATTGAACCTCTCTCTCTCTCTCTCTCTCTCTTTATATATATATATATATATGTGTGTGTGTGTGTGTGTGTGTGTGTGTGTGTGTGTTTTCAGTGGGTACCACCCATTACGCAGCGCACCAGAAGGTACCACGCTTAAAAATATTTTTTGTGAAAAATTTTTCACCAACATGTTTTAATTAATATTATACAGATGATACGTAAGTTTCACATACATACACATCTCCAAACTCCTTAAAAATGATGTGAACGTACATTACATAAATTTACATATATGTGAACGTACATTTATGTGATGCATGATTTCATGCACCTAAAATGTTTGAATGTGCGTGAAATTTATATATCACGTTTGTAACGCTAGTTAAAACATTTTGTGGAATTTTTTTTTTTCAAAAATAGTATTTTTAAAAGTGGTAGGTGGTACTCAATTGAACCTAAATCTATATATATATATATATATATATATATATATATATATATATATATATATATATATATATATATATATATATATATATATATATATATATATATATATATATATTAAGTTAGGTATATATGAGGACATGCAACTTGTGATAACTCATGAGAGCTTAATTAAACTTATGGTTTTTTAAAGTTGCATCTAGCTACTTTTTATTTATAAGATGTTTTTGATGATTTTTTTCAATTAAGTTCAATAAAACCATGTACCCTTAAGTCATAATATAGTGTGCCAAGAGAGCATGCGTGACAAATATTGTTTTGTAACTTTGTTGGTGCATTGTTAGGTTTCTCTTCCTTAAAATGAACTGTTTGGGGTGTTCAGTTTTTTGTGTGATATAACATTTCAACATTTCAAAAAAATAATATACTTATGAAAATTAATTAGATTAGATTAGAATAACATGTGGCAAAAATAGATGTTGACATGTGACAAATGAAAAGAAGGATCGACATCTGTCAAATGTAGTTACTTAGTTATTAGTTACTATATGTAGATGAGTAGTTAGGGATGGCAACGAGACGGACTCGGGGCAAGTATTGGTCATCCCTTCTTCGCTTAAAATAACCGCGGGGCCTTAACGGGATCTCCGTCGGGTAGGCGGGGAAAATCGTGAAGCTTCGGGAAACCCATTTATAACAAATGTTTGATTAAACAGTAAAATTTTATTTTGAAATCATTGTTAAATATAAAAGAGTAAAATTTATAGTGATTCAAACCATAAACGAGTACAAAAAGAAATAAAAACATAAATAACACAATTATAAACTCGACTAACAATTATACATATGTGTATAAACAAATAAAACACTTAGTATGATATAAATATAAGAATAATATACATATATAATCTAAAAATATAAATAAAATATTTATTCTTATTTATTACGAATGATTTAAAAAAAAATCATTTTGAAATTGAAGTGTGTAAATTCGTGATTAATCTTAAGTTATATTTACATTTATTATCATCATAAGTGTAATATAAATTAAAAAAACTAGTATAATTATAAATTAATATACATATAATTAAAATCATTCTAATATTACAAAGGGAAATATGCGTTAAAAATCCTAAAGTTGAACCATTTTTGTAATTGAAACCCCTAACCATTTTTTATTGCACAAAAAATAATCCAACTTAGGGGTTTTTTGCACAATTTTCCCTATTACAAATATAATCATGGTGGCTACTTGGGTTATTTGAAATGGCAAAATGGCATTCTCTTTGCGAAAGGAAAGGCATAAGACGAGATTTTGTCGAAGGATTTGTTCCCTTTGGTGCAAAAGCTATCAGGGTTTGTGCTTTGCTAATTGAAAGTCTTTCCTATTGGTTAATAGACCGAAATGGTCAATTAATCGATTTGGGATTATTATTTAGAAAATTTTAGTAAGGTTTTGGTTTGTTGGATGGAATGTTTTGTCCTCCTTTTTGGACACAAATTTTCACTACTACAAAAAAACCTTTCAACCCCTCCTAATAAACCCCGGTTATCCCATAAAAGGCTTAAAGACCGGGGTAGAAGCTCCTTCCGTGTTTTTATAAAAGAAAAGAACCCGGTTGCTCCATAATAACCGGGGTTAAAGCTTTTCGTTAGTTTTTACCAGGGTTCAATAGGAAAGAAACCTGGGTTATTATCTAAATTTTGGGGGGAACTAATCCCGCTCATCCTCACCCAATTCTCCCAGTACAAGTTTCTTTGTTTTTTTTATCCCCAAAAAACCCTAATGATGTGGTGAAGCAAGAAGACTCTTCACGACTCCAAACGAAGATGAACTTGAGAAATCGTCGCCTCCTGTCCCTCTTGATCTCACGATGTCTCCACAGATCTACAAAATCGCTGCATCTGGTTCACCTGATGTTGCTCCCATTTGACCCACTTGCTTTTCCTCCCCATTCTCCCTTGAGTAAACCCGCCGCCGCCGCCGCTGCTATAGTCGAAGAATAGACCTTCTTTTCTGCTCTCAAAAACCCCTCCATTGAACCTTGTGGTTTCTACTTCTACCAGGTAAACTTTCCCAATTCCATATTCGTTTTATCTGCACACACAAAACTCGATTGCTACACTTTTTAATTTGTATAAGTTTCTAGTTATGGTTTGATAATATTTTCTTTGCTATTGAAACACTCTTCAAGTTGTATTAGTTCATTACATAGTGCCTGTGTATTTGTGTAAACTCAATCTGCAAAATTTTAGGGCAAAAATGTCGTCGTCGGTGATGGTGACTCAGCTTGAAAGTCCACCCATGGTACGTATTTCTATGATTTTTCTTAATAAAAGCAATCGAAATGAGATCATCAAAATAACCTGATTGCGGTGGAGGAAACTCCCCGCCTTATTGATGTTTTAGGATTTGATATATGACTGGATGCGGAATGCTATCTACAACTTGTATTTGGTGGTGTGGGGGTCGATCTCTTGGCTACTGTGGCTACGTTTCCTAACCTGGATGACAAGATTCGAAGCACCAGCTTAAAGGTGATTTAGATGATTTATTTATGTTTAAAGATCAGTAGTAGTAGTAGTATTGGTTTGCTTGGTTCTATAGTCGGATTATCATTCTTACTATGTCAAATTCAGTGGCTGCTTTTATCCCATGAAATTTCAGGATTGAATAGTTTGAGTTCTTTGAAATAGGAATGGTTAGTAGAATAGTCCTAGATCATGATTTTTCTACCCTGTGTTTGAGCTCTATCCAACAATAGGTTATGGTTTGCGAGTACATTCATGTGAGTCTGAGACCTAATTAACACGTAAAATTGAAGTGTAACAAAAGACATGGATTGGTAAGAACACAGAATGTAATGGATTTTTCAATGTGATGTTGCAGACGCCCCAACCAGTCCACACGGGACAACCCCATACCTATCATGTGAGAGGTAAATTTAACTCACTAAATGACCCACTACATGGTTTAGTTGTAATATTGTTGGACTGTATGCCCAAACCCAAGACTAGCCATCCAAATTTAATTCCAATTCCTGTTAACTTGGATTCTGTTTTTGGATGTAAGGAACTAACAAGGAAGTGGTAATGCAGGAAAATCTCTAACTGCTGAGTGCTTATTTACTCAAAGGAAATGTTTGCTTTTTTGGATGTCAAATGCACCAAGAAAATATGATATTTTGCTTTTGTACATAATATTAGTATTATCATTGTATAATAGTTTTGACCATCATAATTCACACAATTTTTTACAGGTACAAGGAGGTGGTAATGCAGGAAAATCTCTAACTTGTGCAACTCATTTAGGATTGAATGCAAGGTTAATATCCAAGGTATGCATGTAATATGATGATGAATACTGAATAGACATTAGAACCATGCATGCAAGTATACACCATGTTAATAAATTGACAGTAGAACTATGCATAAATTTTGAAGTCAGGGGTTTTAGTCTCATCCCTTGTGCTTGTTAAGAAAGAGGACATAATTCACATTCTTTATGAAGGTGTATAATAATGTACATATCCTTTTACACACGTCCTCTTAATGATATTAGTCCACATATGAGCTAGATTAATATTATTTAAGTTCCCTCTCTTAGCTATTTTGAAGTGTTCCAATGTTCACATGTATCATAAAACCAAAACAGCTATATAGTATATGACACCTGTTAACCGAGGAAGTTAACTGCCGTAGAGAATATTATGTATCATATATTTCTTGTACGTAGTGGTAAAGCTTCTATAACAAAATCTGATTCATGTACTTATTAAATGATAGTTCCTCAAAGAGTAAAGAGGAGATATATGGTCAGCTTGATTAAAGCTTGTGGTGGGAAGTCTATTAATTTAGTGGAAGACTTAACTCATGGTTGCCTTGGATGGGCTGGACTAGTGAATGAAAGGTTATTTATATTTAGTTTCCAAGGAGCAGCATGGCATGTGATGGTTGTCTAGAATATTTGTGGATGAGGCGAGGAATTCTTACTAATTCACTAATCTTGTTTTCCCATATAGGTATGAAATTGAATGTGCGACAATGAGAGGCAAGAAATGAGGAGCAGAATGACATGGGTCATGAATGAGAAGCAGTAGAAGATAAAAAAAGATTGATGGGTGGATCACTTATGGTGTTCTTCGAACCGTTTAGATCCACATGGAAGTTGTTGAACATCAATCCAAAAGGTCTAAACTTCAACTTACTCTAATTCAAAACATAATACTTCAAACTGATCTTGTTTAATATGGTCTTGGGACCAATATATATGATTTTTTTTGTTGGTTTACTGAGCAATAAGAACAAGTAAAGTAAAAAAATCTGGAAATATTATTAGTATTATATTTTTTTTCTAAAAAAAATACTTTTTGACCCCGGGTTTTTAGTAACAAACCAGGGCTTAAAATGCATAAAACACAGTGTTAAAAAGTATCAGACCCGGTTGCTTATTAACAAACCGGGGTTATAAACTTTTCTACCCCGGTTATATAACCGGGGTCTATGTCATATATCAACAGCCTACCCCCTCTTTTACCCCGGTTTAAGAACCGGGGTCTATTCCAAAAACAACCGGGGTTGAAGGGTCCTTTTGTACTAGTGTTTGTAGCTTGTTAGGTTCTTCTAATGAAATTTTTTTTGAGTAAAGCATATTATTAGTTTTTCATTATTATCATATAATTAATATCTTTTTAAACATGTTTATATACAATAAGATCGATTTCATAAATTTTTATAATTTAAATAAGTTTACTATGTCAGGTTTCAAAAATTTTTATTTTTTATAATTATTTTTAAGTTCACAAAATTTTTAATAGTACTTAATTAATTAAAGATATCATGTTAATACATGGATACCAGTTGGTTAAAAAGAGAGAACACACACGTAATTATGTTTACAAGTATTAATTAATAATTTCTGTAAATTAATTAAAATATGTTTGTTCTACCATTTTATATATATTTATTCCATTTTTAACAACTTGCACAATTTAATCAAATGATTAATATCAAAGATAAATCTTTTTTATATAATATAGGATGACCATCTTTATCACATGTCGCTCGCTCACCACATCATAATTTATGTGTTTATATGGTTAAAAGTTATTTATGTATTTATCTGATTAGAAAATAACTTTATATGTTGTCAAAATTTGTTTTTTTATTGACGTGAATCATAAATTAAATAAATTTAAATATTACCTTATCTATATTTATTATATATCTAATTAAATAAAGTATTTTATGTGTATATAAATTTATTAATATGTATATATAGAGATATTATAATCATATGCAAGTTATAAAAATATTAAATGTTTGACAAACAAAAGGTAGTTAGTAAAATCATGTCTAATAATATTTATTTATTGTAATAAAATATATATAAATTAAAATTTCAAGTTATATCAAATAATATATATATATATATATATATAGGGGTGAGTTCAATGGAAAACCACTATGCACCGGAAAACTGTGAAAACCTACGCATACCGTCCGATTTGGTGCATTTCATGAAAAACGCGGTGGCATGATCGTAAATAAGGTGATGCATCACGCGAGATTTTGATGCATCACGCAGGAAATTTGATACATCACACGAGATTTTGATGCATCACGCGGGGAAATTGATGCATTTGTGGTGGTGCAGTGCGGTTTTCACAAGTTTTCAGGTGCATTGTGGTTTTCCATTGAACCCCCCTCTATATATATATATATAAAGATATGTATAAGTATAATCATTAAAAGTTGTTACTATTCATGTTTCTTTTCATAAGCTAGAAAAATAAATTTTATAACAAATAATATTATTATACTTATATTTTTAGGGCATTACTATATGTAAACCATCCTCTCTCCTTAAATTTTAGTAATCACACACCACTTACTCACATGATTGTGTTAATGACATAAAACTCAATGATTAAAACTTAATTTCCTCTTACATTAAAGAGGGTGTGTGATTAGCAATTGAGGGAGTGTGCATATGAAATTACCATACTATTATCAAATAGTTATGTTATAATTTTGAATTATATATGTTTTATATTAATAAATTGTATTACAAAAAACGATATAATATAAGTTGGTAAATTAGTATGATTATAAAGACATAGACGCATGCAAAAATTATTGTATAAATGTGGGGAAGGAGTTGCAGCACGGATAGATAGAGTGAGAGTACTGAGAGTGAGAAAGATCGAATTCCTTCATCAATGGCGATGGCGAATGGAAACACAAACTCGCACAGTATTCCAAACATCAAATTCACAAACCTCTTCATCAATGGACATTTTACTCCTTCCATTTCAGGTCTCTCTCTCTCTCTCAACCTTCATTTTTATTCATCAATTTCGATCTCCTTCTTTTTATCGTATTATTCGATCGACTTCCATACACTCAAATTGCCATCAACTTTTTCAACGCATGCTTGTGTTAATAATATATTTTGGTTTCTTTGTCGTTTTTTTCTTATTTGTATTATTATTTTTCGTTGGTTGTCCTTCAATCTGGAACGAATGAACCACAGATTGATAAAGATGTAAAAGTACGTATGATATACAAAATAAAAACAATCACATTTTTATATCTTTGTAGGTTAATTGATCAACATGAATATGAAAAATTAAATATAGAAACTAAAGAAAAGATGAAAGATTCACCAAACAAATAAAAAATATACAAGTATATAACTTTTTCTTTACAAATATATATACATCTAGAAGATTATCCGATCAACTCAGAGTTGATGAAATTGTTGGTGAAGAAGGAAGACACTAGGGATGTGCTTGGAATTAATACTGTACCGACCCGTCCTGAATCCCGACTTCCGACTCTCGAATTTGACGAAAATACAAGATCAAGTACCGTACCAAGTTGTGATATTCGGGATCGGCACTACTACCATATTCGGTACCGGCAAACCGATACTAGTCCCGTGAATTGGTACCATTGTTCGATATACAACATATAATGCATGACGTACAATGCTAAAAAAAATTGGTAACAGTTTTTATATCAATTAGTAACAATTTTTATAGTATTATAAATGTTGAAATTAAAAATAAAACACAAAAACCACAAAGAAAAAAAATTATCAACAGTTTTATCTAACTGATGACATTTTCATAAGTGTTAAATGATTGTTTGTCAATAATGATGAATGAGTATTGTAATTTAAAATGAGTTTTGAGTATAATTAGGAGTTAGGAAATGATATGGACTAAATTAAAATTTTTAAAAACATGACTATTTATATCCTCAAGTTGGTACCGGAAATTCCCGAATTAAACTGGTCCTGACTCCCGTTTTCCCGACTCCCGATTTAAGTCATATATGGATCCCGAGTACCGTACCATCTTTGGCTAATTGATACCAGTATTAAGACGGGTTCAACACGTTACCAGTACAAGACAGGATAAATGGTATTTTTACACATTTCTAGAAGACACAGTCGTGTTATGGACTGTGCTTTGATTGGGCCCACTATCTTTGTTCCTACTCGGTACTTCCTCGTTCCTAGTTCGGTAGTTCCTATTAATTAATCACTGTTTCAACTTTTAAGCCCATCCATTTAAGGTTTCTTCTTTTTTTTTGTTCACTCGTTTGAAAGCCTAAAAATTGGATTTTTTTTTTCCTTTTACTCATTTTTTTCTAAAAATGGTCAAACGCAAAGTGAAGCCTAACATTAAAAAAAATATGAATAAAGTCAGATTTTTTAAAACTGGTTTTTTATATCAAAAACCGGTTACAAAGTTACATTTTATTGGGTCACAAACCTATTAAGATCCGAACTTACTATTATTAAAAAACTGGATCAGAGAAAATCCGATCCGGATCGGTTACAATCCGGCCTTTGTACACCTATAATTTGTTGGAAGAGATGGACATTTTTCCCCTTTGATTCAGTTATTTAGTCTTCTTTTTTAATCTTATATAATTTTATTTTGGTTGAAGTTTGGCTTTGGTTTTTTTGTTGTATTTTGATTGTTTGTTGTCTCATCTTTAAAGACTTTTTGTATTTTGACGGTTATTTAAAATTTTGTCATTCAGAAAAAACAAGAACTAAAAAATTAAAAGAAAAAAAAAGAAGAAAACTTTCGCAAACTCTCCGGATATATCTTCCTTGAAAAGCCACGCTCTCTGAACAAATAAAAAAACACAATTTTTAAAAAAAAAATCATTGATAGGAGGACAACCTTCTCACTTGCACCATTTTTTTGCCATATGTATTTTCTCTTATATTAATTATATTGCACCTAGACGTTGACCAATATAAAATTGTTAAAGTAGAAACTTTATGGTCATTATAAATATGGATTTTCACAAATATGAAATTGATAAAGTAGATAATAATAATAAAAAAGATAATTGCCTAAAAAACCGCTGTATTTTGTGATTAAAACCCAAAACCATTTCTCGTTGCATAGAAAACCCTGAAATAACCATAAATCAGTAAATCAAGGTTTTATCAATGGGTAACCGGTTGAAACTGGTTATTAATTCTACGTGGACCGGTAAATAACCTACGTGGAATAAATTTTAATTGTTGAAACCGGTTTCCAACTATTATACACCATTTAAACCCCTGTTGATGATGTAATCCCGTTTAAAAATTACAGTAAAAAATTATCAACAGAGGTTTAAATGATGTGTAATACTTGGCAACCGGTTTCAACAATTAAAATTTATTCCACGAATGTTATTTTAACTGTACACATAGGATTAATAACCGGTTTCAACCGGTTACCCATTGATAAAACATTGATTTATTGATTTTTAGTTAGTTCGGCGTTTTCTATGCAACGAAAAATGGTATGGGGTTTTAATCACAAAAAACTGACAAGTTGATTGTTTTTTGCACAATTATCCCTAATTTTTATCTACTATTATTTGACGAATTATGATTATGTTATTTATGTATTACATATTGTCAAATTTATCAAATAATCAATAATCAAACAGGAAAAAAATTTGAGACAATAAATCCCAGTACAGAAGAAGTGATAGCCATGGTTGCAGAAGGAGATAAAGAAGATGTTGATTTGGCGGTAAAAGCTGCTCGAGAAGCTTTTGATCATGGTTCTTGGCCTCGTATGCCCGGATGTGTAAATATTCTTCTTTTTATTTATGCAAGAGAAAATGACAGCAAATAGTTATGTGTTTTTTGAATACGTACACATTTATGTAATGTAGTTTTTTGTACATATTTATGTGATATACTTTTAAAAGTGTTTCAATTTGGTAATTGGGTTACCTGATACCGGTAAGAACAGACTACCAAACTACTTCATTGAAACATTTTTTAAAGTTTGACTACTAAATATGTAAAAATAAAAGAAAATACATTACATAAATGTGCAAAAAAAAACAAAGAACGTTTGACCAGATATAGTAACTTGTTGTACCGATTATCATGTCATCTAATTATCTAATTAAAAAACTTTTAAAATTACACTGCATAATATGTATAAAAAATACACTACATAAATGTGAATAAATTCAAAAGTACATTATTTGGTATCATTATCATTTTATACAACTTTAAAAGTTGATAGATCTATTTCTATAATTTTGAACAAAGGCACCATTTATTGTAATTTACTCAAAATAAAATGTCTAGTGTCTGGAAGGTTAATTATAAACATGCATGTGTAATATATTTCAGGAGCGAGGTGTGATAATGAATAAGTTTGCAGACTTAATCGATAAGAACATCGAGGAACTAGCAACTTTGGAAACAATAGATGCCGGAAAAGTGTTTGCCGTGGAGACAGCCATAGGCATTCCCGGTACATCCAAAGTACTCCGCTATTTTGCCGGCGCTGCAGATAAAATTCACGGCAAGACTTTGAAATTTTCAAGTCAATTTCAAGGCTACACTTTGCTTGAACCCATCGGCGTTGTCGGTCTCATCATCCCATGGAACTTTCCTAGCGTCATGTTTATTCTTAAATGCGCACCTGCTTTAGCTGCTGGTTGCACCATGGTCGTCAAGCCTGCCGAACAAGCACCCCTCTCTGCTCTCTTCTTGGCTCATTTGGCTAAACTTGTAAACAATTCTCTTACTTACTTACTGATCCATGCCTCGATCTATTGTGTCATATATGTTTTGGTGATAATTTAATGTCGACGTGTTTAATTTTTCTACTAGGCGGGGATCCCGAATGGGGTTATAAATGTTGTGACTGGTTTCGGACACACCGCTGGTTCTGCCGTAGCATCACATATGGACATTGATGCTGTTAGTAGCTAGCTTTCATATCAAGGATTAAGCGGCTCGTTTCCTTGATATATACTTAATTAGATTCGTTGCCATCTTTTTCAGGTTAGTTTCACGGGGTCAACCAAAGTTGGACAACTAGTAATGCAGGCTGCAGCAACAAGCAATTTGAAAACGGTAACTCTCGAGCTTGGAGGCAAATCCCCTCTCCTAATCTTCGATGACGCAGATGTTGATCAAGCGGCGAATCTTGCTCTCTTTGGGGCTCTTGCTAACAAGGTAACGTATTAATTAATTTCACAATTAATTAAGTTCCATGCGAGTTTTAATTAATTTGTTAACCTATATTATATACTTTCTATTGTGTATAGGGAGAAATATGCTTTTGTGCCTCGCGTGTTTTTGTTCAAGAAGGAATTTACGATCGACTCCTGAAAAAGTTAGTAGAAGCAGTGAAAACATGGGTCGTTGGGGATCCATTCGATCCTTCCACTCGTCAAGGACCCCAAGTACTAATTACTCCAAGTGATGTTAAATTCGCTAAATTAAAAATGAAATATTTATGATATAATTAATAATTAAGTAACATGAATGTTTTTGTTTTTGTTTTGGTAGGTGGATAAGAAACAATACGAAAGAGTACTTTCGTACATTGATCATGGAAAGAAAGAAGGCGCAACGGTCCTAACCGGTGGAAGGCCTTGCGGAGAGAAAGGATACTATATCGAGCCAACTATCTTTGTAAACGTTACAGTATGTGTCAAAAGTCGTGTTTCATATATTGTAATTCACATATATAATAGCATGGTATTGTGGTTTACGTATAGGATGATATGGTCATCGCCAAAGAAGAAATATTTGGTCCAGTTATGGGTCTTATGAAGTTCAAGTAAGTCCAATTTCTGTATATGTTGATTTACGAAATTATTATCGATCTGTAGCTGATGCGAGATAATAATACGAGAATTGAAGAAAGCATGTACATATATGTTTGCAGGACAGTGGAAGAGGGGATTAGTAGAGCAAACGCAACGTCGTATGGTTTAGCGGCAGGGATATTGACGAAGGACATAAACATAGCGAATAGAGTGTCGAGATCAATTCGGGCAGGGACAATATGGATAAACTGTTACCAGAGTCTGGATCCGGGATGCCCGTTCGGAGGGTATAAAATGAGTGGTTTCGGAAAGGACAATGGCATGGAAGCCCTAGAAAATTATCTTCAAACCAAAGCTGTTGTCACTCCCATTTTTGATTCGCCATGGTTGTAATTCGTTTTCTTGGCTGTTGGTGAAGTAATTTTAAGAAATCCTCTAAATTGCATGGAATTGTGGTTATAACGTAATTTTATTGCTGTTGTTGTTGTTGTCACTTTATTTTATTTTAAAGGATTTCACATTATTTGTACTTTTGTGATGATATGAAATAATTGGTTTTAAGGAGTTTGAAATCTTAGATTAAACAAATACATACAGTTATATAAAACATGCATGGTTTCAGTAAATTTTTAAAATATTAATTTGAAGAAAACTAAACACATACAGCATGATTGATTGATTTTTTTTTATCTAGTAGATTTTAACATATTTAGAATCTTTGTTTTCGAATCGTCAAAAACTTATAAGAACTCGATCTAATAATGCAACAACGTTAATTATGAAATTGTATAAATGAAAATGAATAATAGAAAGGACATGAGTAATGAGTTTAATTAAGACACGAATTCTTAATTTCTACGTAACAATAAGGATGATATTTGTAATTTATCATTTTTAAATTTTTGTAGACCAAATGCCACTCTAATTTATGGATGCTATAACCATTTTAAAATCTTATAAATAAGGAATTTTAAGATTCATACCGAATGATTTCTAAGTTATAAATAGGATTTATTATCAAAAAAAAAAACCAGCATGTTTTTTTTAATGGTTTTGCGTTTCCGTCCCTTAATGTTATTTTTTTTCATAAAAGTCCTCAAGTTAAAAAAAAATTAGTTTTGTGAAATTTGACCACTATAGCCCGGTTATTACTAAAGCGGGTTTTTAAAAACTAGACCAAAAAGAAAAAATTAACAGAAAAAAATAAAATGGATGGACACAAACAGAAAAAAAAAAAAAAAAAAAAAAACATGTTGAGAAATTGTAAAGACCTACAACCAAACGGCTTTAGTACTTGTTAAATTGATCGGGACGATTAGACAAACCATTTTCAATCGTATTGTTTAAATTTACATTAGTAATTAATAATTATGTTGGATATAATTATAGAAATATATAAAATAAAAAGTATAGCATTTTTATGGGCCTTTAAGTTTCAATTCCTGTGGGCTGGATGCCTGGATAGAAGCCATTATTTTCGGAATATGGATATGTAAATTGGGCTTCATACTTTTATGGGTCCAATAAAGTTTCGCTGGATTTAGCCACACGGTCTACATACGCTCAAATTTCATCTACTTTGATACCAATTTAGTTACAAAAAATAATTCAATTTAACTCAATACTTAAGCATGATCGGAGTCGAGTAATCTGTCTAAATAATTACGAACTATAAGCATTACGTGAAACTTTTGTGCACAATAAATCTTATAGTTCCCACCTTCCCGGAAAGAAATCATCATTAGTGAAATCATAAGTATATCATATGATATCATTTATCTTGTGTGTTTGTTCCACAAAAAAAATAGAATTTTGGAAGATTGGAGCAATGTAAAGTCTAGTATTTGGTGTCTAAAATTAACCAATGATTAAAGGTTAATGGCTACATTTTATATTGGTACCACTGATTTGTATTAAGTTGCAAATATCGTCAGGCAAAAAAATAAGATTTCTTTCAGACAAACAAATGACCTAATTTTATGTAATGGGTCACACTACGTCAATACCTAGTCATGTCTTCATCCCATAAAAGCATCCAACGATCTAATTATATACAAAGGTGGGGATGTAGGAAGTAGGAACCATGTTTATATTGATAACAAGTAAATAAAATATAAAACATTTTTTCAAGACTTCAAAATAATCGACCTACATTTATCATCGATAATTTTATATAAATGTTACTAGGTATATAAGTATTTTGAAATGGAATTAATTCTTGGTAAGTGTGTTTTATGTGTTGTTCAAAAACAATGTTCTACTTCTCATTTACTTGTTTATTATTAGACTCTCAGGAGTCTGAACCTAAGCTATTAAAAAAATGATAAGGGATACTTGTGCAAAAAACATTTAAGTTGGTCTATTTTTGCGACTAAAACTTCTCGACCATTTTTCATTCCACAAAAAATCTCTAACTTGTAAAATCTCACGGAATTAAAATATTACCGGTTATAACCCATTTTGAAAGTCACATGCCGCAGTCGACAAATCACCACTGACATTGAAATTTCATCGAAAAAGTAAATTTCAACAAAAATACATATATTTGAACAAAGAAATCAACAACAAATGTGGATTTAAATAATGAAACACAGACAAATGAGTTTACTGAAGAGAAGGTTGATCAGCAGATTGCAATTCGGTTCAATCAGGTGCCAATATTTTCTAGAAGGAAAAAACCTCTTTATGTTAAGTTTATTCAGTTGTGGAGTTTTTGTGCAATGAAAAATAATTGGAGAGTTTTTAATCGTAAAATTAATCCAACTTGTGTATTTTTTGCGAAAATTTCTCATATGCTAGTCAAGACATAAATATCGTAATTAATATGAGATAACAACAGAATTATAATAATAGAAATTATAATATCGTGTTTAACAGTTTAAGTGCAAATTGCAAAACCATAAATGTTAGCAAGCATTTTAAGCAAAATAATATATCAAATGTCCATAAAAAAACAATCGTCCTTATTTTAGAAGACAAAAAAAAAAAAGAAGAGAAAGAGAAATACACGTTTCAAGTTTTTTGGATTGAAATTATTCTGACCAACAAAATCCGTGTTTAATGTAACGGCAAGTCAACACTTTATTTGTTGCAACTTCTCTACATCTTTTTTCAATTTGCGGTATCTATTTTCTAAAAAAGAAACGATCATAAAGGAAAGCTTTAAGATGAATTTCAAGAAGTTGGGTTACCCTTTTTTTAATAATAAAAATAGGACCTAGCTAGTCACTATATAATAAAAAAATAACGCATTCTTTGTAGGAGTATCATCAAACAAGTAAGAGTTATGGTACCGTCACAAAGTTAAAATAGTAAAACACACAACACGAGAACAATCTTTTTTGTCTGCTCTTCCAAGTAAAACTATTACTCTACGGATACCATTATTGGAAATTTTGACAATTAAATTGTAATCCATTCCATCAATTAGCAATTTGTACGTGCCTATATCGATTGATGAATCCCACATGAAGAAAACAAAAACATTAAGAAAACAAATGAGATGTCGATTCAACATGAAGATCACAAATCAGATATAACAAAATGCCCATGTTGATACCCCACCTATCGAGATTAAGTCTAGTAGAAATTTATCCAATTGTAAACGTCAAACCATAACATTTACTTTGATCGTGAGTAATCTGCACCATTTTGTCTCATCAGAGGATAAAACAAGCGTTCGTATATCAATAAAATGATCGGCCATAGCGACTATAAGCTCGGCTTCACCAAATAATGATTACACCCACCTATCCTTGTTAGAATTCAACCAAATCTGATCCAACATGGAGGTACCATTTGTTATTTATCTAATAATCGTTTTTCAAAAAAATAGTGGTTGGAGAACACTATTAGAATATTTTAGTATCATATGCATCATTGATACAAGGAGTTGTTACACTGGCCAATAATTAAAACCAATTCATAATTTTAAACAACGAAGGGACTATTACTTTTATACATTAGCCTTTATATCATACGGGTTTAGTTGGGGGAAAAAAAAAAAAAGGGAAGTCTTGCAAATTTCTGGAGATTTTGTATATTAAACATGAATTATACCAGTGTTATTGTTTAATGGATTTGTAAATTTGTTTTAGGTTTAAACTAAACATATTCTTATGATATGTGAAGAAGTTGTTATTGATAAATAAACTTGTTAGTTAATGTTTAAATATATAATAAATGTCACGTATCAATTTCACATTTTACCAGAAAAAATAATACACATCCATATTGTTTTACCAAAAAAGATAATTACAAGTTATGAATACAACTCGGTATTGTAATAATATCAAAAATTATGTTATATGTCCATAAGTTTATCAAAATATATTTAAAAATACGTATTATACAAAAGGTTTAATATTTTATAAACATTATGTTATATATTAAATTAAAAATCAAATTATATCAGTTAAAAAATATAAAACTAGGAATATAAGATTATGACAATGATAATATTATTCTTATAGTTTTCAAATAATTAATATGTTTATGTTTTAATTCTTATTTTATATGTGTTTTATGTTACCAATTTTTACTAAAAGTAAACACATAATTACGTGGGTCAAAAACTATTAATTAAAATAAACCATTTCAGTCGGTTTTTTAAACTTTTAAAGTGACCCCTAAAATAAATAAATCAAACGACACATTGATACCCTACCGGCCTTTCCTTTAATGGTCTCACTAAAATTGAATGGTTGGCTTGGGTTGAGTTTGTGAAGGTGGCGTCATCGTGATGAATGCTTTCAAGTTTAACATGGTTTAAAACTTGACCAAACCATAGCAAGAAAAACACTGAAACCGAAAACCATACAAAGTGTCATACAGTATCACATTTTCCAATTTTTACAATAAAAAAATCAAAATCAAACTGGTTTAAACTTGACAGATTATAAAACATAAACGAATGATCCAATTAATTAGTTTTTTTGTTTCAATCCTCGACTCCAGAGTTTTACACATCGCTGATTTAAGTAGCTACAACTTATTAACGAAGGATGCGTTGTGTGGATGTTAACAAAGATTCAAAACCAAAATTTTAGGTTAATTGAATAAAATTTGTTTTCAATTTGTTTAATTAATAGAAAATTAACTTCTGTTCCTAGCTCAAAAACATGTAAACTCACATTTTCATATTTCAGTTAGTATTATCACGAAACTATTATGCATATCTTAATTATCTCGAGAACAATATGTACGGTTTGACAATATGTTATTAAAATTTATGATTTCCGTATCTCAATTTCTCGTTTAGGTAGCTTCAATATTCATTAAAAATTAATTAAAGTATCGTGGTAATTTAAAGCTTCATTAATTAACACGGAACACAATTAATTGGTTAAACTTAGGTAATTGAACTTAAAAATGGTTAAACTGATTATTAAATTTTTCTTGTTAGGTTTCTTTTGAAAAATTGATCGAACTAATATGTTAGATTAAACTCACTTTCGATTTGATTAACCATTTATAAACAATCATAAATTGTGATAGTATGAGGATTCATTTGGAAGTGCATAACTATGTAAAAGTATTAAGCACGCTAAAGCGTTAAGGACGTGTTTGAATTACTTGTCCGTTTCTCATGGGTTTGTAGGATATTCATTAGGTTTCAGGTTTACCTGTCAGTACAATATAATTGTCTTGGATAGAATATCTATGTTTATCTAAAAGTTTCTTTTTTTAATATGTGAAGAACGAAAACACATAAATCAAATTTTGGTATTTGTTAAATTGTATATGTTTTGTTAGAGATTCAAGATGATTTCTTTTCTGCGATAATTTTATAATATAAAATAAATATTAGATTAAATGAATGTTATAAAATTTAAACTTGCTATCAATTAAAGAACAAAGAAAGGAAAGCGTGATTCTTGGAGGTGTGTCGTGATGTATGGAAGAATCGCACTCCCACCCGAAAATTCCTCGCACTTATGCCCGCAATTTACGTGGCTATCCTTCTCCATTTTATCCCACTCCCCCCACCTCTATATATTTTCCATTTATATAAAAAGTGCTTTTTTTAACTTTTAACCTTACACATGAGCATGTGGCTAATTATAAATTTAATACATTTGTTTCAACTTATAGTTTAATGCAACATTTTTAATGATTCTATGAACGACTCGACAATTAATCCTATTATCTTATGCATGACCTTACAGTCTTAAAAACAATCATATGATAGCACTAATCCTAAATCAATTCAGATCGAAATTTGAAAGTAGGATCATAGCATCGTATGATTCTACGATCTCATGGGCATGTGTGTGTATGAGTGTGCGTTTATATGTGTGTCGAGAGGCTGTAGATTATACGGATTGCAAAAATGTTTGGATAATCTGAGAGTCGTGATACACTTTCAGATTGAAGTATTTTAATGGTACAATCGAAATCCTAATCAGATAAAACTCAGAGAAAATTCGAACAGAGAATATGATATATTTCTTATTTCTTGTACCTTTCTAAAATGACCAAAAAAGGGGGTATTAATTTGGCGGTAACCGTCATTTTAACAGTCAGGGGCTGCCGCCCCTGGAACCCCGCTATCGGGGGTGCTGCCCTCGAACCCCCGGTAATTAATCTTAAACAATATTGAACAAGCGTGCACTCCGCACCAACCCAACTTGTTCATTATGTAATAAAATTAATTTGGTCAAACAAGTTCATCCCATTACACTTAAATAATATTGGTGATAAAACATCAACAGAGCCCACTATCTAAAATTTAAAATCAATGGAGTTGCAATTTAGATGGGTGTCAAATTTAATGGGCCAACAGTGCCTACTATCTAGTCGCGAAGATATAAATAAAACAAGTAAAAACAAATAGATGATACATTCAAAATTGAATATTTGTTATATAAATTGAAAGTTTGCAACATTGTAAAATTTAATATATTTTTACATTTTTGTAAAAATCAAAATAACTTTATTTTCACCAAACATCCAAATCTAGATTTAGGTTCAAGTGAGCACCATCTATTACATAGCGCACCCGAAGGTATCACTCTTAAAATTTATTTTTTTGAAAATGTTTTTCATAAACATGTTATAATTAACATTACACAAATGATATACAAATTTCACGCAAATTCGAACATTCTAAGTGCATGAAATCACGTATCACATAAATGCACGTTCACAAATATTCAAATTCATGTAAATTTACGTTCACATCATTTTTTAAAAGCTATGAGATGTGAATATATGTGAATTTACATATTATCTTCATAATGGTAATTAAAACATGTATGGAAAAAAATTCAAAAAAGATTTTTTAAATGTGGTAATCTCTGGTACGCTGCATAATGAGTGATACTCTCTCGAACCATATTCTCCAAATTTATATACCATGGAAAAAAAAAAACTCCTAACCAAACAAAAACAAAATCCCCGAACAAAAAAAGGGAGCCAATGCCCACCACTAACCGAGTAACCGGTTCGAATCATGAAGAATTTCTAGATAAAATTATGACAAGACACCATAGTTTTGATACCCACACGTCCCTCCCGTCCCCAACCTTTCTTCCTACTCATGTTTTCAATCCGTAAATGAGTATCAACGCAAAGACCTCTTCCCCTTGGATATTCAAACGTTCTTCCACCTTTCCGAAAAGGATTCGATTTCTCGACCACCAAATGCAGTGGCAGACCCAGCCACCGAAGAAATCCGTTGCACAAATTTTCGTCACGTTCACAATTCAAAATATGAAATGATTATCTTTGTCGGTTCGGGCTAATAAACAAATATTTATAATTTAAAATAGAATATATAATCTTAAAATAACAAACAAACTAACAGATAATGATTAAAAATGCAATTTATTAAAAAAGATAAGTTAACAAGTTAGCCTTCATAGTTGTCCCTGTAATTTTTCATGTTTGGAATCAATAAATAACAATTTCATTAGTCAACATGAAAACTAATTATTTTTCAACTGCACAAATCATACATTCAACTTATTTAGTTATTTAGACATTCAATATGTAATTATTTAAACATTCAGTTTTTAATTCCTCATAGTTGTGTGTTTTATTTTGGACTTAAATTATTAAGCTTTATTTGTTGTATAATTTTGGACGTTAACTTTTAATCCCAAAAAAGTTTTGCAAACATTTCTTGATTTTTCACCTTCAAATAGAAGGTGTCTCATTGACTCCTTATCATGGCTGCAAAAAATGTAGCTATTAACGAGACAAAAGAGGATAAGTCATGATGGAACTTGATCGTGATTCGTGGAGCAAGTGGAGAAGTAAAAACTAAAGCAAGAATCAAGAATTAACTGAGCTACTCTGGGTTTTTTTTAACCATGATATAACCAACTCTTAATCTTACTTCTAATCTACCCCTTTGCGTTAAGATAGGACTTCAAAACTTATTTTTACCAACTAAATCCAAACTTGCATTCAGCGGGAGTCGAATCTGTAACTTCAAACTTACATTTCACCACTCTTACCCCTTTGACGTTTCTTTTTGTCTCATTAATAAATTTTGTTATTTACATGTTGAATTTGGCTTTCAATTTTCAAGTTTTTTAAAAATATTAAATTAGCTTTGATTCAAACTTTTATTGAAATACTTATTTTTGACTTACCATTCACATTTTATACTAACTTTAATTTTGATGTACTAATTGTGACTTGAATATTTGAATTGATGTTCAAAGGTTGAACATTTTGACAATTAATAGATAAATTGTAAATTCATTACTATGTTATTTTTTAGACATTCTCATACCACAATCCCATATGGTATTGATGTAATTGTGGTTAGTTGATATTAATAGATCAAACAACTAACTATTAATCGATGAGTGAAACTGATTTAACCAAAACCAATTGGTAAACATTTCAATTAATTGATTTTTCGGTTTTCAGTTCTAACTGTGTCATGCTCACCTCTAATTTATATTAAAATGTATTTATAGTTGTATATGTTTGATTCATCTTCTTTATATAATACTAGATTATAACAATAGAATATTTATAAAAGAAAATAATACAACATTGATAAAAGCATATTTTATAACTTTTTTTAATAACATATATAAATATTATGCTTTATTATGTAAAATTACAATTCCAAATTATATCAATTTAATGTAAAATATTTAAAATGAATATATAAGAGAATTAATTTGAAAAATAAGGTTTAATAAATCTTAAGTAAATATTTTTTGTTAAAAATATCCACATATTTACTATTCATAGTTATCTATAAAACTAGAAAAATAACTTCATAATTAATTATAAAATTAGAAAGATAATATTTGTGATAAATAATAATATAATTCTAATTACATGTTTTAAATTGTTAATATTTTTATATATTTTAAGTTTTAGTTTATATATAACTAGTTTATGAACTCACGTATACGTGAATAATTTTGTTTTAGACATAATAAAGTGTAATTATATTTTTAGGTAAAATGTGGTGATGTCATGTAACACTTTGTGTTTTTTTTTTTGCATTTATATAAATATAATATATAGTTTTTATTATAAGTATTTACGTAAATGTTTAAACTAATACTATTGAAACAATGAATCGAATATGATGAATTAAATAGAAAGATTATATGATTATAAATACTTATATTAATCGTTAAAACTTAAAAAGTTAGTCTTGATACAACGAGATGACAAGGACGGAAGAGCCTACGAGACACGCAATGCCAAGCTGTCACATTTTATCCTACTCATAATTAATTGGTTATGATTTCATGTTCCAAGCGGACTCAGCCACCCTCATTTTTTAAATTCCCACAATTACATTAGTTTACTATATTTTTTAAAAATATGTAGCATTGACCCTTAATTTAATTAAATATTTTATCAAGAATACATAAAACGTTATTTTTAAAATACATTCAGGTCAATATCATTATTGTTTTATATTGTAACAGAGTACATGTATACAAATAGCTTAATGTGGATGGTAATCTTGATAAATATATTAATAAATTATAATGAAATTTAAAAATGCCGTCAGAATCAGCAACTTTTATTATTTATTTGTTTTTTTGTTTGGACGTAAGTTACAACATTGATTCTTTATTTATTTATTTTTAAAAAATATGAAGGCATATAAATAACGCGGTAATGGAATATTTGAAGCAGCTTCGTAAGGCCTCGAAGGATGACAAGGACGGAGGTGCTTATGCGGCACACCACTTTTGCTGCCTTGCTAGCACTTGCACAGCTGTCACTTTTGTCTACGTTGCATCAAGTGGGTTGGTTCTCAAACTTCACGCTAAAATTAATGTTTGCTCTAAAAATATGTGTTAAACATTAAACACTAATTTATATGTTCTGCTCTAAAAAAACATTAAAAATATTGTTATGTCAAAACATGTAAATTTATTTGTTATTGATTATCATTATATAAGTTTAGTTTTTTATGAATACGAGTTTGAGTCAAGAACAATTTTTTAATGGTTAACATAAATGTTTATCAAAATTTTCAAAACATATATATATGCATTGCAAGTCATGTTATAATTGGATTTTATTCGAAAGTCACATAAATTGGTTTTTCACTCTTGGTCATATTTTATTGTAATTTTTTAATACATTCAGCCTTTCGATTAATTGAAGTAAGGTTATTAAAGCATCAAAACTTTTACGAAGTGGATTCTTTGTGAGCCAAATTCAAATCATGCTTCGGCGACACTGAAGCGTGGCAGGTGGTGCTTGGCATCGTAAAATCAGTCGTGCCACCTTGCGTCAACTTGTTGCTCTTATTTTGCGTTAAGAAAAAACAATCTGTTTCGTTGTATGTAATTGATTTTAGTGGATTGAAATTATTTATAAGAAAAAGGTTAATAAATAGACAAATGAGAGCGAGGTATAGAGTTAGGTGGGGAGGCTTGCCTCTAGGAGAGGTTATGGGTTCAATCCCTGACATTGGTGAATCTAATCTAACTTTGGGTGTAATACTAACAACTAACGAGCCTTTAAAAAAAAAAAAAAAAAAAAAAAAAAAAAAAAAAAAAAAAAAAAAAAAAGGTATAGAGTTAGGATAATGTACAAGTGGAGAAGGTAAAAGTACAAGTAAAGAGGAACAGGTGAAAGAGAAATGGCCGGTTCGATTATTTTGAGCCGCGGACGATAGATACAACCGAGCATGAAAGTGACAGTGAGGGCCCATAACACATTTTAAAAGAATCACATGCATATAATAAGATCACCTTGGCGCTTATTTATTTGTTTTTATTATTACCAAATAATTAATGTCACTCTTAATTTAATGAAAACGAGTAATTTTATAACGTATAATTTTTTTTTAAAAAAAATCATCATAGTTGAACTTTCTATTTGATTATATCTCTTGATCAGAATGTCTCTTACATCCTTTAACTTATAATTAAAAAAAACACATTAAACTTAGATTTTTACTTTTTAAACTGATTGTTTGATTTATATGACACATATGTACAACTTTGATAATTATGTATTAGAAACATTTATTAATAAAATAAGTCATTACATTTTTTTACATTTTTTGATTCTGTCCATCAAACAAAATCTTACCATAAAAATTCCTCAAAACTTTTGCTATGAAAACCACATTGCTTTTGATATTATTGTGTTGACTCATTCTTTTTATTTTAATTGTTTAACAAGCTAGCATTGTGTTAAATTGTTGATACCATGCCGATTCATTATCGACTCTTTTTTTCCTTGTTGGTTTTGAGTGTGTGCCAATGTTTTTGTGTAGGTCTTATGCAATCCATACGGAAAAACCTATCATTTGAATCTGAAATACAATCTGATTGACAGTCCTAGTTTATAGTTAAACATTTAAAGAACCTTGTAAGGATGGCTAATTATTTAACATTGGGATACTCAAAAAAGATATTGAGTTGTACTTACATAGGTTTCAACTATTTACGATTACTTGTCTTATATAAAATTATTATTGTAAAGTATTTTTTTGTTGTTTAGCCTTAGAATTCTTGAAAAGGGATAATGAGTTCAACTTACATAGGTTCAACACTTTGAGGTTACTAAAACATTATTTTAAATTATGTTTAAACGAACCAATGAAACAAATGCTTATTTTTGATCATGTAATTAATAGAACAAAAAGTATTATACATATTCGATCGTTTAATAAATAAATAAATTTCTCGTCAAACGGTTAACAAAACATTTGGTTTGTTTACCACCTTAATTAATTGCAATATGTTGTTTTTATTTTTGAAATTGAAGGTAATGTTGTTCGATAAGCACAAAAATGTCTCCGACGGTTTTTTTTTTGTTTTATGTTCTTTTATTTCAATATTGTTCTTTTAAACAAAATAAAATATAATAACATGGATGAAATAAGTCAATGACATTTCAGATCTAAATTTAATTTAGATTGTTAAATTCAGACTTAAGAACATCTGAAAATGATTTGAAATCTGAATTTCAGATCTAAATTTATTTTAGATTGATTGTTTAAATTCAGACTTAAGAACGTTTGAAAATGATTTGAAATCTGAATTTCAGATCTAAACTTACTTTATAATATTTGTTTAAATTCAGACTTAAGATATTTGAAAAATAACTAGTTTTCATTAATTAAACACAATCTTAATCAATTGATATCCCTCTAAATTTTAATAAGAAAATAGTAATTTCAGATCTTAAAAATCAATTTTAGTTTTTAGACGTCATTAGACATTTAATTAGTTTAAAAACAAACAATTTGTACATAACCAAAAGTCCGAAACCCGTCTCTCTCTAGTCTCTGCCTTGGTGTTAGTGCCTTGTAGCACCTACTGTCTTTTTTGACTTTTATCTCCTTTGATTTTTAATTTTAGCAATTGCCATTACGCTCATGTCACGGCGAGTAGGCGACGGGGTTTTCAAGTCAATAATCGATTTTCTTTTTAATCAAATTACAATGTTTCATTAAATGTCCTTTCTGTTCGTTGGAAGATGAATCGGTGGATCATTTATTCTATTTATGTTCTTATAGTAAGAAGATTTAGAGTTGGTTTATCTCTTGGTGCAACATCACAGTTACCGAGCATCAAAATTTGGATGTCTTTTTAGAGCTGATCTTGGATCAAGGAATTTCTTCGAGGCGAAGAAATTTTTTTGAAACGGCATTTGGAGGAATATTATGGTTTATCTGGAAGGCAATGAATAATCTGATTTTCAATGAGTGAGAACATCGGCTTCGATGATTAAAGACGAATTTCAAGCGAATTTGTTTTCTTGATTACAATTCAGTAGATGTGTTATTCGGACGGGTTAATTGGGTATCGGGTTATTCGGGTTTGAGTGTGTGGGTTAGCTAACCGAACCCGAACCAAATAAGAAAACGGGTTAATCGGTTTCGGGTTAAATGGGTATCAGTTTATTCGGTTTGGTTAAATGGGTTATTCGGTTTTGGTATAAAAAATGAAATCATCAACAAAGTAGTTTAAACGGTTAAATGAGTTGGGTAATTTGGGTAAAACTGGTTTAATGGTTTGATTATCAAAGTCGAGTATTTACATATTTACATTCTATATATAAACAATACTAGTTATATAAATAAACAAATAAAAAAGACGAAAAATATATATTAGACGGGTTATTCGGGTTATTTGGGTACCCGAATAAGCATGAATCCTACCCGTAAACCGAACCGAATTACTTATTCAGGTATCATTTAACCGTATAAGGAACCCGAAAACCGAATAACCCGACTCATTTAACTCGATTAAGGTTCGGTTCGGGTGGGTTATTCGGGTTCGGTTATTTTGCACACCCTTACTATTCAGAGTCGATTATAAGTTTTTGTTATGGTATTTATGGCGTTCTTTTCCTAAATCTTTGTTGTAAATTTTGTTTTCCTGTTTCTGTATGGTAGCATATTGCTAGTTCGCTTATTTAATAAATCTTGAGATTTCGGGTTTTTAGTGATGATGACAATGTCGTAGCTCCTGACTCGATTTTCTCTTTGCTGTTCAAAAAAAAATAAAATTAAATGTATAACCAAATATATAAAAAATTTATAATAAGATAAAAGTATAGAAACTTATGTATCAAATCAATAATGCTATCATCCTTTAATAGTTGTTCATTTGTTATGAAAATAAAAGTCTACAACTTGTTTTTAAGACACGATTTAAAAGAATAAATAAAATGAAGTTCAATAAATCTATGAGTGTTTGTTTGTGCTCAATGTCGAATGAAAACGATATAACGATTCATATCAATCAAATCAAAACATATCTCGTATTTGTTAATTGGATTTATAGTTCCATGTGCATAGTCTCGACTCGAAACAAATAGCAAAAATAATGCTTTTGCTAGGGACATTCTTTATGCCTCCCAATTTTAATATTGAAAGCTCATATGTCAAACGTCACACAGGAAGAACGGAAGAAGTTATGAAGTTGATCACCCCATTTTTATGATTAATTAATGGTTGGTTTTGATCTATCCTATATTGTATATATAAAAGTATAAAATATGATTTTATATATCCTACATGTATGATTAACACATAAATTCAACTTCACACATGATAATATGTTCATAACAAGCCAAAATGAGATTTTTTTAACAGACAACAAAGAAAAAATGTTGAACACATAAGAAAAACCTAAAATCAACGATTAACATTTAAACCTTATGAAGTCCTTATGATTGTAGTCGGGGGATGGTTAAAGACATGAAATCTGTAGTAAATGTCCGTTGATCAAATCTTAAATGTTTTTTAATTACGAGTTATATAATTTATGTTATTTGTAATGCTCGTGAGACCGTAAAGGAGGATCCATAGAATTCATATTATCTTTTCACACCAACTTATGGATTAAAATGGTATTCAACAGGATTGTACAAAAACTATTACCCAAAAATAGCAAGGATACGTAAACTTTATGGCTTTATGCATCAATATAGACTTATTTTGTTATTTCCATTAATTTTACTAGTTGAATACTTTAGTTTGTTTGTGAGCGACTAAAATACTTTAGTAAATTGCAACTAGCCCTTTAAAAACTATCAAATATTTACAATTGAGGATTTAAGTTTAAGGTTTACAATATCATGAAATTTGTTACACTTTTTCATTTACTTTATTCCTAGTATTTTTATACTTTACGGAGTATCTTCATTTTATTATTAAAATATTTAATATTTTGTTTACATTTGTAAGTATGAATATTTGACATTTATTACAAAATTACTTGTTACTTTGTTAGGTATCAGAATTCAGATATGAGGAGTTATCCCATATTCCCACCCCCTTAATTAAATAATATAAATTTTTTGAATTGGGACCTACGACTTATTTGAGGCTAGTAACCCTCTGGATGCTGCCATTCTTCGGACGATAATAACCTCATATACACAAACTCAGGATATCCTTCAAAGAAGCCAACTCAAAAATTCAATATATTCATCGCCGACCTTGTCTTATTATAAGTATATAAATATATATTTCGGTTTCTACTAAATTAAATCAAGTTTTAACATGTAAATTTTATTAATTAAATCCATATTGAACTTTTTTCAAAGAGTATTATAATATTTAATTGTATCTGATTCATTCAACAATTGACACATAAAATTCCTCATTTTCTCACTTTTCATTTTTTTTCCTTTTAATTTTGTTGTGTGTGATATTTTTTTATTTTAAACAAATCAATCACTTCTTTTTTTATGATCTTAGTTTCATCGAAAACTGTTAAATTTGTTGTTTTTTAAGGGAAGTCAAAAAATTTGATATAAATAAAAGATTTCATCTACCATATTTATAAGGTTTACTTTAATATTTTTTTTCAATTAAACTTAATATTATAACTAACAAAATATATTACTTATTTATAAAAACCACAAATAAATTGGTCAAAAGAATAACAGATAGCGGTTTTTAATAATAATAAATATTTAGATGAGAGAAAAGTTAATAAATTAAATAGAGGACAATGAATGTATTATTGTCATAATGTATTAAACCCTTTTTAAGTGTTAATTATTCAGAAGCGGACGCCCCTGTGCTCCGCCGGCCTCCGGCCCCCAAATCAATTTCCATCATATAATTTATTTATTTATATATTTTTCAACTATATAAATTCACATTCGGCTTACTAGTCCTGAGAGAGAGAGAATTTGGTGGGTTTTGAGCTGTGATTTAGCTGTCTTCATTCTCTCTCTGTTCACACACCTCTAAAATCCCTAGAAAAACCACCTTCTCTTTCTCTTTCATATTTCAAAACCTTCTCTCCTCTTCTTCTTCTTCACACACATTTTCATCTTTCACCCAAGATTTTGTTGCGTTAAGTGCGCCGGATTTTCGTCAACGGTTTTCTGAAGCATCAGATGTCTGATTTCTTGAGATGAAGAAGATTTCAACGCTGCTTCATCTTCTCTTGTTGTTCAGTAGTGGTGTTTTTTGTTTTTCCGATAACGGCGGCGGTGGACGGCTCACCGACAGTGAGGTGGGTTACATTCGTCAACGGCAGCTGCTGTATTACCGGGATGAGTTCGGCGACAGAGGCGAGAATGTGATTGTGGATCCGACGCTTGTGTTTGAAAACCCTAGGCTCAGAAATGCTTACATTGCTTTACAAGCTTGGAAGCAGGCAATACTCTCAGATCCACAAAATCTCACCGTCAATTGGGTGGGATCCCATGTGTGCTCTTACTCGGGAGTGTTCTGTGCTCCCGCACCTGATAATAAGTCCGAGACAACCGTTGCCGGAATCGACCTTAATCACGGCGACATAGCCGGGTACCTGCCGGAGGAGCTTGGTTTGCTTAAGGATCTCGCATTGTTTCATATCAATTCAAACCGCTTCTGCGGAACTGTCCCGCACAAATTCCGTCACTTGAAGATTCTCTTCGAGCTCGATCTCAGTAACAACAGGTTCGCCGGAAAATTCCCTCGTGTTGTTCTTAAATTACCCAGGTTAAAATTTTTAGATCTCCGGTATAATGAGTTTGAAGGTAGTGTTCCAAAAGAACTGTTCGATAAAGACTTGGACGCCATATTTATCAACCATAACCGGTTCGTGTTTGAATTGCCGGATAATTTTGGCAATTCGCCGGTCTCAGTGATTGTTTTAGCGAACAATAGGTTTCACGGTTGTCTTCCGGCGAGCATCGGTAACATGTCAGACACTTTGAATGAGATTATTATGATGAACAATGGATTGAGGTCTTGTGTGCCACAAGAAATTGGTTTGTTGAAGGAAGTGACAGTGTTTGACGTGAGCTCTAATCAGTTAATGGGGCCGTTGCCGGAGAGTATTTCTGGGTTGGTGAGTGTGGAGCAGTTGAATGTGGCTCATAACTTCTTGTCTGGAAGTATACCGGAGAGTGTTTGTAGGCTGCCGAGGTTGGAGAATTTTACTTACTCGGACAATTTCTTCACCGGTGAACCGCCCGTGTGCTTGAATTTGGCCTCTTTTGATGACCGGAGGAATTGTTTGCCGGCAAGGCCAGCTCAAAGGTCTGCTAACCAGTGCAAGATGTTTGCCTCTAAGAAGATACATTGTAGTGCATTTAAATGTGCTCCATTTGTCCCAGCACTACCACCACCACCACCTCCACCGCCTGTTTACTCTCCACCTCCTCCATCACCACCCCCACCAGTATACTCTCCACCACCACCTCCTCCCCCGCCTGTTTACTCACCACCACCACCACCACCTCCTCCCCCGCCTGTTTACTCACCACCACCACCACCACCATCTCCTCCTCCCCCTGTTTACTCTCCACCACCACCTCCTCCATCTCCTCCGCCGCCAGTTTACTCTCCACCACCACCTCCACCATCTCCTCCTCCGCCTGTCTACTCTCCACCACCACCTGTTTACTCTCCACCACCACCTCCACCATCTCCCCCTCCGCCTGTTTACTCTCCACCACCACCTCCACCATCTCCCCCTCCGCCTGTTTACTCACCACCACCACCTCCACCGTCACCTCCGCCGCCAGTTTACTGTCCTCCCCCACCCCCAACCTATTGTGTACGATCCCCACCTCCTCCAACTCCAACTGCATCCCCACCTCCACCCCTGTTATCTCCGCCACCTCCACCGGTCCCATACTACTATAATTCACCGCCTCCCCCGCACTCTCCACCTCCACCTCCGCGTTATTCTCCGCCACCTCCATCTTATGTCTATTCATCACCACCACCACCACCGGTGGTCCAATCTCCACCCCCACCAGTCCATTCTCCGCCACCACCTTCTCCACCACCGTGTATAGAACCCCCACCACCCCCATGTATAGAACCCCCACCACCTCCTTGTATAGAACCACCTCCGCCTCCACCTGTTTATCAGCCACCACCACCTGTGATGTACTATTCACCTCCCCCACCTCCTATATACTCTTCTCCCCCGCCTCCAATCCACCATCCACCTCCACCACCGCCTCCATCAATTATATACAACAGTCCACCACCACCAACTCCCGCATACGAGGGGCCATTACCTCCGGTAGTTGGCGTTTCATACGCCTCTCCTCCACCACCACCCTTTTATTGATTCTTTCTCATCTATTTATCCTCAAACTCAAATCAATAAAACCACCATTAATTTCTTTCACCTTTTCCTAGCCTCTCACTTGAACATCTCAAGAACCCCTCATCCCCTCCAAAAACGAAAAAAAAAAACAGAGAATTAATGACAGAAACAGATAGAAGGTAAAGGTGGAGAAAATCTCTCCAAAATAGTTATTCGAATTGTTACGGTAACAAATCGAATTGGGAAAATAAAAAGGAAGATGTAGGTTGCAGGATAGTAAAAGTATATGTATAGAGAGAGAAGATGAACATACATTGCCACACCAGAAGCCATTAATGGTTGCTTCTGATGCTGTTTCTGGTGCTGGTTTCTGGTAGTGGTCTATGGTTTTCTAAATTCTAATTTTATTTTAATTTTAATTATAATTTTAATTTCATACACTTTGTTCTCATAAAATATTATAGTATAATCAACAGCAGCAATTTTACTTTTACCATTGAGATCATCTCTTTCTCTTTTCTGTCTGTGTTAAGTGTTTGTTGACTTTAACTTTCGATCCATACATACTTTTCGATAACATCATAAACTGTTTATAGAATGAAAAATGGCGTCCTTGTTTTGTTTGGTTAATCTGCTTTAAATTCAACCAAATGAAATTATTTCTTTCTCTTTTCCTCCCCTAAGTCACCCTAACATTCCACCGACTTTATACATGTTCATAAAAAAAATCAACCAATTAAAACTTATCTAATTAATGATTTCAATAAAAAGATGTTTAATAGGTTACATTTTGCTCCAACCATTACATTTTCCAGTAACAATTTCTAGAAGTAAACGATTTCGGATGAAAAATCAAAATAAATCAACAATTTAAAGTCTACGGATTGAATACAAAACTTAAATTAACAATCCGAAAATAAACAAATACAAGCTTTAAGTGCTTAAAGGGTCAAAGAAGTCTTTATTGAAGGTGGAGTTGTCATCGTTAGAGGTTTTAAGTGCATCCAACCCTAAACGAAAAATCAAATCGATCATCGGAGGCTTCAACGATCAGCAGGGACTCATCGGAGATAAAGGTTTGTTGCAATGGTAACAAATTTGTTTCGTGAGATTTTAGTTGGTTAAAAATTTTTTGAGACGACAAAAATGGTTGAAGATTTTAGTTACAAAAATAATTCAACTTAAGAAGTTTTTACATAAAATTTTTTTTCTATCTTATTCTAAATGAGTTTGACTACACAAGTTGTGACTGATACGTACAAATGAAATAGGGTTAATTATGAAAAAAAAATCAACATGTTTTCACGTTTTTTGTGTTTTCGTCTCTTCGTGTTATTTTTTTCCATAAAAAAATCTCAAGTTAATTTTTTCTTTTTGTTTAGTGAAATTTGGACATTAGACTCCAGTTATAACTTGTGAACCGGGTTTTTAAAAATTGAAAAACTGGTTCTAATGTCCGAATTTCACTAAACAAAAAAGAAAAATTAACTTGAAGACTTTTATGAAAAAAAAAAACATGCAAGGACGAAAAAGCAAAAAACATGAAAACATGTTGGTTTTTTCATAATAAACCCATTGAAATACAACTAAATATGCATGATTATATTAAGGGTTTTATTATAAAAAAAATCAATACATTTTCACGGTTTTTGCTTTTTCGTTCTATAATGTTTTTTTTTCTTCAGAAAAGTTCTTAAGTTAATTTTTCCCTAGCTTTGTAAAATTTGACTATTATAGCCCAGTTATAGTTTATAAACCGAGTTTTTTTAAAACTAAAAAATCAGGTTCTAATAGTCAAATTTCATTAACCCAAAAGAAAAAAAGTAACTTGAGGACTAGTCTAGAAAAAAAAAATTACGTGCATGGACGAAAAAGGAAATTAACGTGAAAACATTATGATTTTTTTTTCACAATAAACTCTTATATTAATCACTATTAATAACTGCTTCGATTGATATTCTTATAAAACCTAACTAAACATTGATTTTGCTATGGTTTATTTTTCCTTTTATTTTTGTTTCCATTTTACTTCACATGCCTACTTTTTTATTCTATTCTTCGTGAGAATCAAGTCTTTTGTCTCAAATTGATGTGTCCTTGAGGCCTGAGGGCATCCACATCTAAGATTTGAGAAATGTGTTCGAATGTAACAAGCAAAAAAACCTCTTAAAAATAAAAAAGTAAGAGAAAGAAGAGAGATAGAAACAAATGTTTAAATCCCATGTCAAATTACTTTTAAAATCCAAACCATTTAGTTAAAGGGTTTGCTAAATAGGAGCTATAGTGATAAAAATATAAACCCAATGTCCCAGCTCTTTGCCAAATCATCCAAACTCTTTTAAAAGAACTCATTTCACTGTATTATCGGAGATGCTCTGAGAATAAAGAAGTTGATTTTGACCAATGTTTCATTTTCCTTAAAGAATATAACCTATAGTGGCATACTGGCATATATGAATCTTCAAATGTTTGGTTCTAGTTTTGATTTTGTTTTATAGAAGGAACCGAATATTACTTTTTAGTACAACACTTTTTCCATGTTTAAATGGTTGAATCTTATGATAAAATTCATAAAATGTGATTTTACAAGTGATTTATTATTATTATTATTATTATTATTATTATTATTATTATTATATTATAGACTTTATAGTTGTTGTACTTGATCCTCCTATCATTAATTATCACTAAGAATGTCAAAAAGAAATGATATAGTACGAAAAAAAAAATAGAAACTTTAGATTAATTATGGGAATCCAAAATTTTATATTTTAATGTAAATGGCTTATTTATTTTAAACAAATTGATGTTTGTGGTTAATGATTTAGTTTTTCATTATTAACATTTAGAGAGCGAGTTTGTGTTTTATAAAATGTTGATCAAGTATTATGATGTGTTCTCGAAATAAATTAAAAGATGAAAAGGACTAGAAAGCAAATGAAATGAAAAAATTTAATGAAAAGGAAAAAAAATAATAATAATAATGGTTGTTTTCCTTATAAACCTTTCCATCCAAAAATGAGGAGAAAGGGAATAAAGAAAGTATTTGTAATCTTGACCCAAAAATACCCTTTCTGCTAACAAAAACTAGAAATACATTATAAGAAGTAGAACATAATAGTAAATTCCTTTTCAATTCCATTCTATTCAAAAAAAAAAAAAAAAAAAAAAAAAAAAAAAAAAAAAAAAAAAAACACCTCTATTTCTCCACTATCCTTTCTTTCCCACCACAAATAAAAATATCATTTCCTTCATTTCTTTTCCTTCTTTTTCTTTCCTATAGTTTTCTCTTCCTTTTATTACCTTTAAATTTCCTCTTTAAATTTCGAGAACGCAACTTTAAAGTTAAGTGTTTAGCTTCCCTTTTACTATTTGCTATTGTAATTCATAGGTGATTAATTTTTTAATTTAACTTTGAACATGTAAATTTGTAAAAAGAAAAAGAAAGAAAAAAGAAAAGAAAAGAAAAACGCATTGTTATATAATAACAAAATTAACGTAATTTACAAGTTTTATCACTACTAACAACATCTTTTTATTTACAAGTTATTTGACAATAAAATGTAGGTTCATAATTTCATTACATATATGTGTGTGTACAAAATAGATGGAAATATAAACGATTAAATGTTAGTAATTACAAGTGATTAATATTTAATAGAATCTACTATGGAGTTTTTTTTTTCTCTCATAACTAGACAAAGGAATAACAAAATTTGTATATATATGCAGTATTTTTTTACATATAATATTATGCATTATCCGTTGCATTATCTAAAAAAAATACCAATAATAATCATATTATTATTATACATATACATATACTTGTACTGTAATGTTGTACATGTCAATTTCCAAAATCTTATGGTTTACCCAATAAATGATGTGATGAAAAAATAATAAGTTAATAACCAACCAAAAGTAGATAGCGATGTTATCAAATGGGCCCTTCACTTATATTCTTCACATGGACTGTTTTATGGCCTTTTTTATTTTAACTTCAATGCACCACCACCAATTTTCAGTTAAAACAATTTCAATTTATTCCTATTTAATATTACATACAATTTCTTATATAAATACCAAAATATGCAACTAAAAACACATGTTAAGGTAATATATTCAATTAACTATACACTATGTTAACAAGTCCCTCTAGGAAAATATAACCCATAATGAAGGTACATGATTAAACCCAAACATATTGGTTATACAATTTAGATCATTCACGTTGGTTGTAATACCTTGGGGTGAGTAGCTGTCTGATATCGGACCGGACTGAATCGAACCCACTTTAAATAATATGTGCCAGAACAAAGAACGACAAATTTGTTTTACTTCGGGTCTAATTTTCTAATCACACAACATAAAAAGTGACCAAACCTATTTTAAATAGGGATAATTGTGTAAAAAACCCCCCCACAACTTGTCACTTTTTTTAGATTAAAACTCCAAGCCATTTTTCATTGCACAGAAAAACATGAACTAACTAAAAATCAATAAATCAAAGTTTTATCAATGGGTAACCGGTTATTTATCCTACGTTGAATAAATTTTAAATGTTGAAACCGGTTGTCAAATATTACACATCCTTTAAACCCCCCGTTGATAATTTTTAATTGTAATTTTTAAACGAGATTACATCATCAACGGGAGGTTTAAATGATGTGTAATACTTGGCAACCGGTTTCAACGATTAAAATATATTTCACGTAGGTTATTTACCAGTGCACGTAGGATTAATAACCGGTTTCAACCGGTTACCCATTAAACCTTGATTTACTGATTTTTAGTTAGTTTGGGGTTTTTTATGCAACGAAAAATAGTTTAGGGTTTTAATCACAAAAAAAAACTGACAAATTGGGGGGTTTTTTTACGCAATTATCCCTTTTAAATAATGGGCTAAAGCCGTACAATAGCAGTGTACTTTTTAAGGTGTATCGATATAGTACGTGTAATTTTTATATTGTTTATATGATACCTTTACTTTTTATGACCGGTCATTTCGTCTAGCTTTGTGCAGTTGTGGGAGAATCGTCGGTACGAACTTGTTCACCGTTGGATCTGTGTAAATTTTGAGGAGAAGCTTCGCAACACATAGTTCTTCGATCTGGACGGTGGAGATCGTCATTGGAGATTTCTATAGAGGTCTGTAGGTGTTTGAAGCTGGCTGTGCAGTGTGATTTCTCTTACCAGGTTATCACAAGGACGAGAGAGTGTATTTGATGCTTCAATTATGGAAATTTGAAAATTAATAAAAATAAAAATTCCACTCTTAACATGTATAGCCAGTAACCGGTTAGCAAAGGTATCATATTGGTATGAAAAAAATGTAGTACACATATCAAATTTGAATGATTCAGAAAGTACACGTATAATATGAATAATTAAAATAATACACGTACCATATCGATACATTTTAAAAAGTACACAACTATTCTACGACTTTAACCTTTACATAATTGTATGTTGTGTTTTTAAATTTTTTTATAGAGACATTATTATTGTATCTCGTCATGTACATAAAAATGCTCAGGACCGACCCTACACACGTGGGTACGATAGCACCATTATGAATGCTCTAATGGTTCACTTAGTGGGCTTAGTGATGAGTGTGAAGGAGTATATAGGGTTGTAGACGAACTGAACAAACACGAACGAATATATGTTCGTGTTCATTCGTTTGACTTTAGCCGACCATTAAACGACCACGACATAAACGAACGAGAAATTTTTTGTTCGTGTTCATTCATTAAGGAATTTGTCTTGTTCGTGTTCGTTTGTTTAACTGATAATCGAAAGATAAACAAACGTTAAATAAATGAACAATTATACAAACACAATTGAATACAATTGAACATGAATAAAAAACTTGGTGATTAAAAATAAAACTCATAATACATATTTCATTGTTTTCAAATTACATTAACGCATTAATTCATATGTTTTATAAATGTCTTCAAACTACTATGATAATAGTAAAATAATGTCACAAAAAACAATAAGTTCAATTTCAATACTAAAGTAAAATCCATAGTATTAATGTCAACAATTATACCGGTACTTGAGTTTAAAGTTTAATTTGTAAATCTATATTACCAATATAATAATAATGACATATTCACATTAAATATATTCTGAATGTTCGAACTCATTAGAAATAAACAAATGAACGTAAATGAACAAACATAAATGAACTGATGTAACTGATCATCCACGAACATAAATGAACGAACGAAGCTTATGTTTGTTATTTTCGTTCATTTAATTAACAAACATAAAATTGTGTTCATATTCGCTCGTTTAATAAATGAACGAACATAAACAAAGTTGTCGCCAAACCGTTTAGAGAACGTTTGTTTGATTGTTTCCTCTACAGCTCTAGAATTATACGATTAATAGAAGTAAAGAATGAAATGCACGTGTAATGACACAAATGAAAAAAAGTAATAAAAAAAACATTATATCAATCAATCAATCATGTTGCTTGTATATGAAAAGTTGAAATAGAAACACTTGCATTGCATTTATATTTTATAGAACTCAAAGTTTATATGATGTATTAGCGAAAGATTTTACGTCTGGATGATTCTATGAAGCGTCTTTTTAAATAAGAAAAATTATTTGAAAATTAGAAAACATTAATTACGTAGAATATATTATCTCTAAAAAAATCCTAGAAATAAATGCTGGTTATTAAATTTAATGGGGCAAATGACCAAGTTATTGACCCCATTTAACTACCAAAATTAATAAACAGAATCTACGTGATTTTGAAACTCTACCTTTCAAATCAATTTTCTAATTATCGTAGGAGTAGACAACTTTATATATAAATGAATTTAAATATTTAAAAATAAAATAAAATAATATCACAATCAAATGGTAGTATGCAATATATGGTTCAAAATCGAACGAACCGAAACCTTAAGAAAATTTTATCGAAAGAATTTGTATGGTTATTTGATTTCATGATCTTTACATGCATGTTACAACATAAAACACGAAACGACATTTGAATTTAACGGCCAAAAGACCCAAAGCTAATAATTCAATAAATCAAATTCAAATCCAAAATTGTAAAACATATGTTAATGGTTTCGGTACGATTAGATGGTTTCATGATTTGATTGTGATTTCATACTTTAAAAGACCTCTATAATGAATTATATACGACTTTTAATGTTAATGCATTTACATGTTTAAAATAAAATAATTTACATTTGGTTTACATAATTTTTCATTAATGAGAATTTGTTTTTTGAAAGGCGAATTTTATTAAGAGCAACACTAAGCTCCGAGCTCCAAGAGTAAGCTATATTTAATTTAGAAAGAACAATACCAACCCAAAAAAGTAAGAAAACCACATTGAACTTCCCCCAACAGCGACTCAAATTCCTCAACCAATATCAAACGACCTTGGGCTTGGGCAATGAACACTGAAGGATCCAGAATTTATATTTTTCATAGGGATCGAAATTTAACAATAATACGAGAATAAAAGTGTTAATTGTCTTTCAAAAATTTTGCACATTGAAAATTTATGTCGGTTCACCTTCATTAAATAAAAAAAAACAAATATATAAAAGTTACAATGTCATTAGTTGCTACAAATCAAAATAAATTACATTCTATAATTGTTCTCTACTTGTTCTAATCTTTAAGAGTACGTTATAACATTATTGTCTGAAACATTGACACCTAACTTGTTTTCTACGATGCGAATTCAACAGTGATTTAAAATAACTATTGTTCGTATTTATTTATAAAACTATAGAAATAATTGTTATAATAAATAATAAGAATGTTCTTATATTTTGAAAATACTATTGTTTTGCTTTAATTTTTAATTTATACACGTTTTATGTTAATAACTTTTATTAAAAATATCCACGTAGTACGTGGGTCAATAAACTAGTATATGAATAAAGAAGATCACTTAAATGTCAGGTGAAACTTCTACCTTACACCAAATAAGATAAATACAACCTTAATTTTAAAAAAATATAAGATAAATACAATTTATTATTTTTGAAAAATGTAAATACACTTTGTTATTTTTTAAATATATAAATATGAGTAAATATCATTAAATATATCTACAATTTGTCATTATCAATAATATCACTTGTCATCCATATATTTTTATTTTTTAAATATTAAACTAGTTTATAACCCACGTATTACGTGGATATTTTTATATAAATTTATTTATATAAAATGTATATGAGTAAAAATAAAAACATACAAAAATAATAATTGTGTTTATATTTTATTATTTACAGATTAAAAAATAGAGTATATTTATCTTTTTTTAAAATATTAAATTGTATTTATCTTTTATTTTTTATAAGTTGTAATTATCTTTTTGGTGAACGTAGAGGTGACACGTGACATTTGATATTTTCCTTTATTATACATAATAATAATAAATTCCACAACGAATTCAAATTATTACATTTGGATCTACTTATGATTATTATGGATAATAATGATAGATATTTATTTTAGTTAAACATTAATTTTAAATGTTACAAAATCTAATTTATTACTAATTAATTAATGAAAAAAAAATGAAGTCAAAATTTAATGCATTAAGTTAAGGTGTTAAATTTGAAAAAAGAGGTGGAAAAATAAAATTTTCTTGTATTGTAGAAGTGACATGTGACATGAATTGTTTTGTTTTATTATAATATATAGGTTAATCAACTCATGTATTACATGGGTTGATTTAGAAAATACATATTTTTTTATATTTAAATAAATTATTATAAAATTTATATATAATTAAAATAAAAAAAATTGAAAGCTAGTTAAATTAAAGATAAAAAAATACTTAGTTGTTTGATATTAATTAAAAAATATTATTATATTGTATTATTAAAAACAGATAATATGTGTTTGCAAAAAATGTTTCTTTTTAATTTTTATTAACTTCAAATATGAAAAATCAATGTAAGAAACAAAAACTTCAATTATGTGAATGTGTATATATTTTGAAAATGATAAAATATAAAAATGGAATATCTGAAAATCAACAATCAAAATTTATCATATTCACAATTGAAGTTTTATCAATTAAATTTTAAATCTTGTTAGCAAAATAATTAACAAAAAATTTTAACTTTATTTACTACACTTCTACGTTTAAATTTAAATTTTACATTTGAATTTAACTATGATCATATATACTATATATAATAAGAAAACCACTTGGAGTTTCTGGACCATTTGATGGAAATAAATCAATGGTCCAGATTAATGACAACTCATAATAATTTATGAAATGTCTCTTATACCCTTAACTAAAATAAATAATTACCCCTAGGCCATATATTAATTTTTAGAAGTTACCAAATTCAACTCATAATTATTCATGAAGTTACCAAATTCAACTCATTACCTATATATGGATTATTAGGGTTATATTTTTGTCTCCAATGGGTCAAATGAGTATATTATAAAAAATTAAATTACAAATGAAACCGGTTGAAAGTCACATAAAGTGTGTTCAAGTGCATATAATATAATTTGCCAATAATAGACATGAATATTTTATGATGTTCAAGTCCTATTGTATTAGTGACAATTAGTGCCACAAAAATATCAAATGATAAAAACAAACATTGTAAAATATAATTTTACAAGTAGGGTCTATCCGAAAAAAAGTATTGTGATATTAATTAAGTAACTTAATTTAATTTACCCACGTGTCCGTGGGTCATAATCTAGTTAAGGATAATAATGACACATATTTATTTTAGGTAAATATTAATTCATTAATGAAAAAATTAAAATCAAAGTTTAATGTAATTAAGGTAATGTAATAAATTTGGAAAATGAATTAAAATAATTGGATAGGTATAATTATTGATTTTAATTAAGGGTATTAGAGACATTTCATAAATAATTATGAGTTGTCATTAATCTGGACCATTGATTTCTTTCCATCCAATGGTCCAGAAACTCCAAGTGGTTTTCTTATTATATATAGTAGTTTGAAAAGTAAAAGCAATTAGTAAAAATGAATCTCATAATTATATATATATATATATATATATATATATATATATATATATATATATATATATATATATATATATATATATATATATATATATATAGTAATGACATACATAAGTATTATGTTATTTATACAATAAAATCTTAATTTATATCAATTAGAATATATAAACTTTTAGATACAGAGTTTAAAAGAATAAAAAAAGTAGCTACTTTCATAAAGTTAGAAAAATAATAGTTAGGTCGCATAATAATATTATTATCATATATTTTTAAATAAGTAATACTTATGTTCTTATTTTTACATAATATGCATTTTATATTGATAATTTTTTTAAATTATTCATGTAATATGTGGGTCAATAAAATAATAATAACATGAAAGTTAGGGTCATTCTAAACGTACATCCCACTTTGTACCTTTTTTATATAACTACTTTTACAAAAAGCATTGTTTCATAATTCATCCAACTCGTCAAAAGTAGCAAAGTCCTGTATAAAACAATAGATACACATTTAATATTAAGAATATCATTACTCTATATATTTATAATAAGTTGATAAAAGTATCACTGGAGCGAAAAATTTGGTCGTGTTATCGATAACATAATCTTAAGATCGTAACATATTCAAACTGCGACTATTACTTGAAACGATCAATGTTTAGTGTGTGTAAGAAAAGGAATGAATACGATTTAAATGAAAATTAAATGATATCGTGGATATTTATTGAATTGTAATTTTCGTTTTATATCCATTATTTTTATAAAGTTGTAATTTAAACCATATGTATTAATTCATAAACCATTAAAGTTAAATAATGTGATTTGATAATAAATGGTTACATGTCACTAAAAAACAAAAAAAAAAAAAAAAAAAAAAAAATCTTATTTACACCTCATATACTATATCACATATTAACTCACATCACCCTACCCTCTCTATCTCTTATCTCTTTTTATTTTTTACATTTTTGTTCTTATGATTTACACTTATTTCTCTCTTTATTTCTCTTCTTTTTCTCTAGAGAGGGTGTAAATAACAACATTCAACAAAAAGTAATATGATAGCAGGGATGTATGCAATGAAATTCGTGGGTCTCATAATACTAAAAAATAAAAATAATAAAGTGATATGATAATAGCGGGATATATGAATTGAAATTTGTGGGTCTCACTTTAAATAAAGAACAAAATTAGTCTAATATTATTAATCAAATTATTAATAGGTAATTAATTAGTGGGAGTTGTACAATCAGTAAAATTAAACCCCAATAAGAAGTACGGATAGCCACACCTTCCTGACTATTTTCTATTCTTGTGTCGCCTTTTGGATTGGGAACATAATGTAATTAATACAATAACACCTATCAAAATCAAATAGTAGTGTTTCTATCGGCATTCATTTGTCAATCTGTGTGAACATAATGTATATAGATCTGCTGTATTTTTATTCAATGTGGTATTTTTCAATCAACTTAAAATTTATAAATAGAAAAGTAAACATCAAATTTGATTCAATTTTTTTAATTTTATTATATTAATTCATTAAAAATGACAGATGATTTAGTTTAATTTAGTATTTCGTATTTCTCATTTCTCCACATTTCATAATTCATTCATCCACCTAAATATTTTAAAATCATATATTTCTAGAATTCATTATTTTAAATTCATGCAATCCAAACGACACGTTAATTTATAATGCGTGATGTTGTAAAAAGTACTTCGGCAGGCCTAGGGTTTAATCATATCACTACACGTGCTTTAAGGCCCATTAAATGTACGTTGGTTATTGGATAACCAATACGTTAAAGAACCCATTGTGGGACTGAAATTGGGCTTAACCTGAAATTACAAACAATTAACCATTTAAAGGAATTTCTACTTTCAAATATAAATACAATTTAAATGGGAAATATAAATTAATTAAAAAAATAGTCTTAGGGGGGGTTTGGATTGAAAGTAAAGTGACGTTTGGTTTGTAGAATTGAATTTGGTGGAATTGGAATTTAAACTTAGCTTGTTAAGAATTTTTGATAACTAAGACAAAGGGTTAAATTTTATATATTTTCCATCAAATTTATTTTGTTTATAGGAATTTGACATTCCTTCCAACTCATACATGAATTAAATTTCAACTCATACATGAATTAGATTCCAATCTACATCCCTAACTTATACTAAAAACTATCTTCTACCCTCACCATCAAGCATATCAATAACCAAAATTCAAATTTCAATTCCTTCGAATTATATTCCGTGAACCAAACGCCGCCTAAGCGAATGAAACTATGGATTTCAGGATATAAACATCCACTAGGTTTAACATTATGAGTTTGACAGTATGAATATGAAACTACATGCATGGGTATCCATCATAAGTAATCAAATAGCATCTATTGAGATAGGTGGGTGAAATTTTATTATTGGTCGAGAAATAAAAAAATCGAATGACGTTTAAGGTTTTAGATGGAAGTGAATTTAAAAAGGAAAATTCTATAAAACTGATACATTTTAAAAAGTTGGCCAATTCAAGTATATTGGGATTAACTTTTAAAAAAAGTTAATTAATTACTCGATCAGGTATTGGATATAAAAACCTTATAGTCGTCCATCTTAATATATGTTACTTCCTTTTGTTTATTTTCTTCAGACAAAAGAAACATCAGTACGTGTGTGTGCACGTATGGTGTATTACCCCAAGAGACTAGAAAGATCGAGAAAGAAAAAGTCCAATAAATCGAATGAATGCTACAATCATAGTTTGCGCTTCATCTTCGTCTTCATCCTCGTTCTTGGGAAATTTTTCATAGAAATTATAAATTAAGTGTAAAGTTGATGTGTAACTGTTATATACAATTTATCAAGTATTTTACCTCATTAAATTTTTTTAATGAGTTGAAACTTGAATTTGAATTAGATTCACGTAACTTTAATAGAGTTGATTGTTATGGCTTGCGAATGCAATGCCGAGTATGGTGGTTCCATGATAGCGATTGTGAGTATTTGTGTTGTTTGTAAATGATATCAGGATAGAATGATGGCTATTTTAAATATTTTAGAATGAAAATGGTTGAGAGAGAAAAATTGATTTGATGTTTAAGTGTCAGGGGTTAGTATTCCGCTCACTCTAAAGGATGGTTGCTTTCAATTTAGGGATTTACTCGTGTTTGCCGATTGCACTTGGTGTATGACTTGATAATAAAATTACTAACAAGTTTGAGAATAAAATTTACAAACTTTTCAATAAAATTACCCAAGGGTGGCTGTTTGATTGATTTTATTAAGTTGACTGGCTAGATTAAGTTGATTGTCTATATAAAGTAATTATTGTTTGTTTTATAAGCTGACTAATCTGTCTGAATAAATAAAATTACAAATTTACCGTTTAGTTTAATAATTTTTTATAAAGTATTAAAACAATAAGATAAATTCATAATAAAATAATTCATACCTATATTTACACAACACAATGAAAAAGATTCATCATCTAACTTTTACATTCTTATGACATAAAAAATGTGAATTACAAAAGTCCAAAAGATTTAATTCCCTCTCATATTAAAAAGGAAAAAAAAAACCTAAAATCTTCCACTACATTGAAAGCTAAATATGTGGTTTTTTGAATAAAGCAGGAAAGAAGAGGGTATTTCTGGAAGCTTTTAGACTGATCAGGGAAGACTACCATTTTGTGGCTTATACATTTGACTGACCGAGTGTTCACACTAAATGATTAAGTCTACATAACAAACACTAATATATGGGATGGCCTGACCGACTTGTTTCAATTAAGCTCAATAAGTTACAAACAAACACCTCCTTAAGTTCAGCGATATTGGTAGGACTCTAAGATTGGGAATTCAAGTCCCATTATGAACAAAGATGTAGATTTTAAAAACATAACTAATTAAATGGGTGTACGTGTTATGTATCATAAAGAAATAAGTGGTTCATTTATTTTTGATTTATTTCACAAATAATATTAATCGAAGGAATAGCCGAATAGGTTAATTCACTAACGAATTTTCAAGTGACTACTATTTGGGCTCTTATAAGTCATAATTGCATACCCAAATCAACAAACAACATTATTAAAGTTGGTCGTGATTTGTCTATTATGATGTGAGACTGTGCCAACTTAAATAATACTTGCTAAACTTCTAATAAAATAACAAAAAAAATATTGGTAGACATAAAAAGCATTCATAAAAATTCATCTAAAAGTACGATTGTAACACGTGACAAAAAATAAAAATAAAAAAATGAGGTGTGAGAATATACTCACGTCATGTCAAATATTGAATAGGTTAGGTTAAATTGTGATACATTAATTAGGCTGCATCATTTGTAAAAACGATTTTTTTAAATCTAACACGTGTAATACATGAATAACATACTAGTTTACAAATTAAAAACCATCATAGTTTGAAAGAACTTAAATCTATGTCTATAATAAGGAAAATAATCTACTGCCACGTGTTAGCTTTAAATTTTACCAAAAAATAAATACAAATTATTATTTTTAAAATAAAATAAAAGACAAATACGATTTATTATTTACGAAATCTATAGATATTAAATCATTAATCTATTAAACATTTGGCATCCTCTAATATTTATTGTTATTATTATGCATTCAATATAAATTTAACAAAACTATTTATTTAACAATTCATATCCTATAATCTATTTATAAACTTCAAATAATATTTGTAAATAAAATATTCAAAATTATATCAATTAATATTATAAAATTTATAATAAAATTTTAAAAATAAAACATTACAGTAAATAAATTTATATTAGAAAAGAAAAATAATACAATATTAATGAAGAACATATTTCAAATAGTATAATAAAACTTTAAAAAGATAATAGTTATGAAAAATAATTATAATATTATTAACTTCTATATTAATACCTGAAAAGTAACAACTCCCTCCGACGGTCTATCAGTCTATGTACTAAACTACTAACCAAGTTTCATGGGCCTCTAATCCATTCATTCTATTTCCAAATGGGTTTAACATTTTGGATTTCTATCCTAGTACCCACAACCCATTACCACATTAACTTAATTAGGAAGAAATTCATATATATATATATATATATATAGATTTGGGTTCAAATGAGTACCACTAGTTTTGCGGAGTACCGGAGGTACCTCGCTTAAAATCATTTTTTTTGAAATTTTTTTTTCATAATCATGTTTAAATTAATAATATAAGAGTACTTGCAAAAAATTACACCTAAACACACACTAATACTATGTGAAACGTGTGTGTTCACATGAATTGCACTGTTGTGAACGTGTGTTCACAACTAAGCAAGTTCACATGAATTTTTTCACGTTCACATGACTTTTAAGATGATAGAAAGTGTAAATATATATAATTTTTTTACGAATAGCCTTATATTATTTGTATCTAAATGAATATGAAAAAAATTCAAAAAAAAAATTTTTCGGAGCAAATTCACATCTGAAATCCGTGTGTTCACAGGTACTCACGAAACTCTGCATTTTTAGGTACTCACACGAACCATATTCTATATATATGGGATCATTGCAGAACCTAAATTTAGTGTAGAACCAATATCGTCCATAGATTAGATTAATCTAATGGTCTTGATTAAAACCATAAAGTTTGGAATTAGTGAAAAAAAGATTGACATTAGTGATTTTTTACTTCTGGGGTAAAAAAGGAATAAATTGGAGATAAAAAAAAGATTGGCATTAGTAAAATAAATATCATTTTTCTTTAAATTAAAATAACATTAATATGATTAATTGTTAAATCAAAAAAATTATACCATAAAAACGAGAATTTTAAACTTTTTAAAACGAGACTGGTCATGATATATTTTTTTCGAAAAAATTTTACGTGTTTATTTTTCGTAAAAAAAAAGTACCCACACCACCATGCAATGTAGCATGGCCGGTATCATTCAATGTCGAATGAGCACTTGATATATCGTATATTCAACATCGATGCAACACTGCATGTACATTCAAAATTAACAGAACCAAAATAATGGTCAAAATTAGTAGTCAAAAGTTGGTTGATTTAATGAGAACAGTAATGACATATTTTTTTCGGAAAAATTTTACGTGTTTATTTTTCGTAAAAAAAAAAATTACCCAGACCACAATGCAGTGTTGCATCGACGTTGGATATACGACATCAAGTGTTCATTCGACATTGAATTATATTACTTCTGGGGTAAAAAAGGAATAAATTGGAGATAAAAAAAAGATTGGCATTAGTAAAATAAATATCCTTTTTCTTTAAATTAAAATAACATTAATATGATTAATTGTTAAATCAAAAAAATTATACCATAAAAACGAGAATTTTAAACTTTTTAAAACGAGACTGGTCATGATATATTTTTTTCGAAAAAATTTTACGTGTTTATTTTTCGTAAAAAAAAAGTACCCAGACCACCATGCAATGTAGCATGGCCGGTATCATTCAATGTCGAATGAGCACTTGATATATCGTATATTCAACATCGATGCAACACTGCATGTACATTCAAAATTAACAGAACCAAAATAATGGTCAAAATTAGTAGTCAAAAGTTGGTTGATTTAATGAGAACAGTAATGACATATTTTTTTCGGAAAAATTTTACGTGTTTATTTTTCGTAAAAAAAAAAAAATTACCCAGACCACCATGCAATGTAACATGACCGATATAATTCAATGTCGAATGAACACTTGATGTCGTATATCCAACGTCGATGCAACACTGCATGTACATTCAAAATTAACAGAACTAAAATAATGGTCAAAATTAGTAGTCAAAAGTTGGTTGATTTAATGAGAACAGTAATGACATATTTTTTTCGAAAAAATTCTACGTGTTTATTTTTTCGTAAAAAAAATTACCCAGACCACCATGCAATGTAGCATGACCGATATAATTCAATGTCGAATGAACACTTGATGTCGTATATCCAACGTCGATGCAACACTGCATGTACATTCAAAATTAACAGAACCAAAATAATGGTCAAAATTAGTAGTCAAAAGTTGGTTGATTTAATGAGAACGGTAATGACATATTTTTTTCGAAAAAATTTTACGTGTTTATTTTTCGTAAAAAAATTTTTTACGTAGACCTCAATTCAATATATTATATAGAGATCATTCAATGTCGAATTACAGTTTATTTCACACATTCAACACTGCATGTACCTTCGATATTAAAAGAGTCAAAAATGGTCAAAGTGGGCATTCAAACCTAGTAGGCTACTATTAATTCAATGTTAATTGCATAATTACCAACTTATCCCTAGTGTTATATAATAATCCAATGATTTAGATTGTATCTATAGTTCTGCACTAAATTAAGGTTCTGCAATGATCCCAACCATATATATATATATATATATATATATATATATATATATATATATATATATATATATATATATATATATATATATATATATGTTCATGCTGCTGTTTGGTGTTTAATACAAAGGACAGAATGAAATGCTCACATACGCTTGAATACTATTATTGTTGCTGCTGTTTTTGATCACTAACTCTATGAATTAAGAATGCACCTAGTTGATAGCAAGGTCATGATTAAACACACACACACACATACATGAACGCTTATGAATTTATGAATGATCATGATGTTCAGCGCTTTAGACTTGTACATGAGCTGTAGTTGGTATTTTTTACCGGACACAACTACATGCATATTAAATTGGTGTTGTTGTTTTTTAGTATGTGATATGCCGCTAGCACACCTAGGTTTTAAATGAACTAAAACTAGCAAACAAATAAACAAGTATTACATATCGTATACTAGTATAGCTTAGATAAGTCCAGGTATCGAACTCGCGGACAAATGGTGTAATGATGTATATAATAAATTATAGGGGAGGTGCAAGGAAAACCACAATTGCACATGAAAACGACTTGTTGAAAAAAAACCGAATGCTAAACTCACTCACAAATGCAACTGCAAATTACCCTCGCGTGATGCCATTCAACAGATTTCTCTGCATCGATGCATGCTTAATAGCCCCGCGTGATGCATCACATTATGTCCGATCAAATCCAAGTTTTATTCATTCGCAACGTTTATAAATGCACCAAAGTCGGACGGTATTGATGCGTAGTTTCCATGGTTTTCACAGTGCATATGGTTTCCATGGAACCCACCCTTAATATATATATATATGTATATATATAGTATAGAGATTATATATACCTATATATATATAATATATCCTATATAATAATGATATGTTGGGATCATGGCCAAACCGTAATTTATGCGACCCTTAGAATTCAAATCGTAACCCATTGAATTATTACGTAACACTAGGGATCAAGATGGTCATTATGCCAAGAACATTGGAAGTTAATAGAGACCTACCAAGTTGAGCTACCCTTTTTGACTCATTTTTTGCTCTTTTAATCATCGAAGGTACAGCCAGTGTTGAATGTAGTGGAAATAAACTGTATAATTCGACAGTGGAAATGATCTCTATGAAAAATCTAATTTGAATGGAGGTCAGGTAAAAAAATTTTTAAGAAAAATAAACACCGTAAATGTTTTTCGCGCAAAAGATATATCATTACTATTCTGATCAAATCAACCACTTCTAACTACTAAAATCTTGACCTTCTTTGGTTCTATTAAATTTTCATGAGACACTGAGTGTGCATGACCGTTGGATAATACGACTCAAGTGTTATTCGACATAAAATGAATGTATATCGGTCATGCTACATTGCATGGTGGTTGGGTAATTGTTTTTACGAAAAATAACACGTAAATTTTTTCGAAAAAAATAGTGTCATTAAACGTTCTATTAAATCAACCAACTTTTGCACTACTAATTATTGACCATTATTTTGGTTCTGTTAATTTTGATGTACATGCAGTGTTGGGCAATCGACGTTGGATATCACGACATCAATGTGTTCATTCGACAATGATTATATCGTGCAGGCGAAATGTGCATGGTGGTCTGGGTAATTTTTTTTTCCGAAAAAATAAACAACGTAGAATATTTTCGAACAAACAAAAATATGTCATTATACTAGTCTAATTAATCAACCACCTTTTGACTAGTAATTTTGACCATATTTTATTCTGTAATTTTGATGACAGACAGTGGTTGCATCGACGGTTGGATTCCGACATCAGTGTTCAGTCGACCATTGAATTATATCGGCCATGTTACTATGCTGGTGGTCGTGGGTAAGTTTTTTTTTTATTCGACAAATAAACACGTAACTTTTCCAGAAAAAATAAATGCCGTTCATCTTTCTCATTAAATCAACGCAACTTTGAACTACTCAATTGTACCATTATGTTGGTTCTGTTCATTTTGAATGTATCCTGCAGTGTGCAACGATGTTGCATATACATATATCAAGTTGCTCATTCGACCTGAATGATACCGGCCATGCGTACATTGCAGCGTTGGTGCTGGGTACTTTTTTTTTTGTTACGAAAAATCACCCGTAAAAGTTTGTCGAAAACAAAATATACAGGACCAGTCTCTTTAAAAGTTAAAATTCCTGCACGTTGGATGTTAGGGTGGATATTGATTTCACAAGTAGAGTCTATTAAATTTATTTGTATTGGTAAGTTAAAGAAAAAGGATATTATATTTACTAATGCCAATCTGTTTTTTATCTCCAAGTTTTATCCTTTTTTTACTACCCAGAAGTATATATAATTCAATGTCTGCATATGAACACTTTGATGTCGTAGATCACAACGTCGTGCAACATCTGCAGTGTGGTTGGTAAGTTTTTGTTTTTACGAAAATGAAACACTAAAAATTTTTCCGAGAAAAAATATGATCATTACTGTCATCATTAAATCAAAAACCACGCTTTTGACTGACTAATTTTGAACCATTATTTTGGTTCTGTTATTTTGAATGACATGCAGTGTGCGATCGAGTTGAATATACGTATATCAAGTGCTCATCGAACATTGAATGACCTCCTGTCCACTAGCACACCTCATGGGGTGTGGGTAACTTTTTTTTTACGAAAAATAAACACGTAAAATTTTTGAAAAAAATATCATCATGACCAGATCTCGTTTTAAAAGTTATAAAATTCCTTCTTTTTATGGTATAAAATTTTATTGATCTGAACAATTAATCATCATTAATGTTTTTTAGATTTAAGAAAATGATATTTATTTAGATTGCGCAATCTTTTTTTATCTCCCATTTATTCCTTTTTTACCCCAGAACGTCACAAAAATCACTAATGTCATCTTTTTTCACTAATTCCAACCTTATGGTTTTATCAAGACCATAGATTAATCTAATTCTGGACGATGTTGGTTTCTACACCGAAATTTCGGTTCTGCATACCCATATATATAGGAATATGGTTCGTGTTGAGTACCATAAATATGCAGATTTTGTGAAGTACCTGTGCAACTGCACGGATTTCATGATGGGATTGCTCCCGAAAATTTTTTTTTTTGAATTTTTTCTATTTCATAGATACAAATAAATACAGGTTTCGTTTTAAAAAAATGTATTATAATTTACAATTCTCATCATGCTTAAAAGTCAGTGAACGTGAAAAAATTCATGTGAACTTGCTAGTGTGAACACACTTCACAACAGTGCACTCATTGACCCTACGTGACACACAGTGGTTTTCGAGGGGAATTGTTTCGTGCATGTGTTAGTACGTTATTGTAAACTATTTTTTACAAAATCTCTTCTGAAATTTGTAAAATATATGAAAAACTTAAAAAATTTTTAAGCGAATGTGGGTGCGGCAGTACTTCCGGTACTCCCCAAATCAGTGGTCCTCTTGGAACACCCAAATCGAATATAAATTATATATATGAATTTCTTCCTATTAAGTAATGTGTCTAATGGGTGTGGTACTATGCATAAGATGAAATCACAAATGTTAAAAACCCATTTGGAAATAGAATGAGGATTAGCGGCCCATGTGAAAGCTTGTTGTATTTGAGTACATATGAGACTGCATGACCTCGGGGAGTTGTTAACTTTCCGGTATTCATATAGAAGTTAAATATTATAGATTTTTTTCATAACTCTAGAATTCTTTTAAGTTTATCATACTATTGCCAAAATCTGCGTTCTTCATTACTCATTGTATTTATGTTTCTTTTTCTCTACATTATTTATTTCTGTCAATGTTTTATTTAAATGTTTTATATCCTTGATATTTTAGAAATATCTTTTTTACAATTTTCTTACGTTTCTAAATCAGTGGGTATGATTTTTAAGCATTTGTTATTTGCTGCTTTAGATACACTCCTTAGATCCAAGTTTCTACATCGCTTCTCTCATCTCCTGTTGTCTAAGAATCAATCTGTGAATATTGAATGCATCTATAATACTTTTGAGTTTCCAATTTCCTCAATATAAATCAAATTTCTAAATAATGTATTTGACTTTATTTGGTATCTTTAAACTCAACTACTTAGAGATTATTTTTGGTCACTCTTCTAAAGCTTCACGTTTCTTTAACTATGGGCTAGTTAGATTTTAACGTAGCATAGTTATTTCTTAGATAGACTAAGTTCCAACATGCTGTTTTAATTGTAACAGAGTTATCCGTTACAGCGTGTTCAGATTTAAAAAAAAATCGTTTTACAAATGATGCCGCCTAATTAATTGTATCACAATGTAACCTAACCATGTCAATATGTTGAACATGACAGTGCAGTTTATTCTCACACCTCATTTTGTTTATTTTTTATTTTTGTCACGTAGTTTGTGTTACCAATCGTACTTTAGATGGAATTCTTTATGAATTGCTTTCTTATAGTCCAATATTTTTTTTGTATATTTATTAGAAGTGTCAGCATATTGTATTTAAGTTGTGACAGGCTCACATCATAAGAGACAAATCACGGGACCAAATTTATAATGTGTGTTTGTTGCATGTTGTGGTATGCAATAAGACTATATACAAGCCCAAATAGTAGTCACTGTTGAAAAATCGTTAGTGATTAACCTATTGCTATTCCTTCGCTTATCTTATTGGTGAAATAAATCAAAAATAAATGAACCACTTATTCTTTATGTATACACCGTACACCATTTACATTAGTTATGTTTTGTTAACATCTCATCTTTGTTCATAATGGGACTTGAATTTACCCATCTTAGAGTCTACCAATATCGCTTGAAATTAAGGGAGGGGTTTGTTTGTACACTTATGAGCTCTAATTGAAACAATGTCGGGCATGGCCCATCACATATATTGTGTTTTGTTATGTATAGACTTAATCATTTAGTGGAACCTCGGTCAGTCAATTTTAACCACAAAATGGGTAGTCTTCCTGATCAGTGCTACAGCTTGTCCAGAAAAACCCCTCTTCTTCCTGCTTTATTCAAAAAAACCACCATGTTAGTTCTCATAATGTGTGGAAGATTTTAGGTTTTTTTTTTCCTTTCCTTAATATGAGAGGGAAATTTTAAATCTTTTGGACTTTGTAATTCACATTTTTTATGTCAAGAGATGTAAACAGTTTAGATGATGAATCTTTTTTCATTGTGTGTGGTAAATAGAGTTGATGAATTATTTTATTATGGAAATTTATGCTTATTGTGTTTTAATACTTATAAAAAATTATTTAAAACTACCAACGGTACAATTTGTAATTTTTTTATGTCAGACAGATTTTAGTCAGCGTATAAAACAAACGCAATAATTACTTTTATCTAGAACAATCAACTTAATCTGAGCCGAGTCAAAGCCAATATAATGCAAGCAAAAGCCACCCTTGGTAATTTTATTGAAAAGTTTGTTAATGTTTATCTCAAACTGTAGTAATTTTATATCAAGTCAACCGCACTATGCCATGGGCAAACCCGACGATCCATCCCTAACTTGTGAAAGCACCCCCTTCCCTTTCGCGATGAGCGTGACTCCCTACCCCTGCCACGTAAACATCAATTAATCAAATTTTTCACTCTCTCACACCCTTTTCCTTCTTAACCTCGCTGTTCACATCGCC